>VXAZ01000953.1:3040263-3155234 GCA_013399875.1 Gymnorhina tibicen | reverse complement strand
GGCGGCGGGAGGTGGGTGCCGGCAGCCCTGGCCGCGCTCCTGGCCCTGAGAGGTGAGTGCTGCTCGGGCGGAGCGGGGCGCGGCACCCGCGCACGGGGCATCGCCCCGGGGCCGCGGGGTCGCCGCCACCGGTGCCACGGCGGTGCCCCGCGCGTGGGGAAGTTTTGATTGCGGTCCCGCCGGGGATGCTCGGGAATGCGGCGGCGGGCGAGTGCTTTTGCAGGCAGGCGTGGGGAAGGAGCGCTGCTCTGCTCGGCTCCTTCTGCTGCCTCCGCTGCACCATCCTTCCTACTATTCTTATATATATACATATTCTATTTATTTTTTTTTATGGTGCTGTAAAACTTGCTTTAAACTGGGATTCACGTTACGCTCAGTTGTCTAGGCCTAGCCCCTTGGTAAGCTCACCTGTGTGGAAAACTCTGGTCTATCCCTCGGGCCCCGAGGCAGCAGGGAACTTTCCGCAGAGATGGTGACAGGCTGCCCGGAACCCCCTGTGTCCCCCCCATCCTCTCCTCTGCCTCCTCTTTCCAGGCACACGGCACGCCGCTTGGTCTCAAAGATACGTGCCTGCCCCCGGGGACGTGGAGACTCCACCACCTCCCGCCCCTATAGCCCTTCCGAAATAAGGTGTGTAGCCTGGTCTCTGTGTGGAGAGGAAACAAATCGCATGTGACAGGTGCTACTCACATCACTTAGTGCATTGCCGGGGCACACCAGGAGGTGCTGCATTAAGGGCAACAGAAGAAACTACCAAGTGCAAGATGTTCAGACTCATCTGTTGATCAGGTGGCAACGTCTTTTTTCAAGTAATGCTAAACTTTAGAGCAGGCCTGCTCGGTTATGGTTTACTGAGATCTAGAGGGCAATTTTCATAAGGTCTGCCCTTTAATGCAGATACCCACTAAGCAGTTTTGCAGAGCTCTGCTCAGCAGTGAGCAGCCCACAGCTTTGAGACAGTTGGGCCACCTTCACTGCTGGTAAACTGGGAAACCTTCTGCAAGAGGTCCCTGTGACAGTGGGACAACAGTAAGAAATGATGGGATCTCCCATGAGAAGAACAGAGATGTCTCAGCAAGGTCTAGAGGAAACCTCCTCACAGCTGGGATCTGGGTGAAATCTGCTGCTTGAGTAGCTGTGCCTGGCTGTCACTGCCCTGCGAGGCACAGCAGGCTTTCCCCTCTACCCATGATCTGTTTAGAAACAAGTATTGTGATGGATAAGATGAACTTCTCACAAATGCCTCATCCGCAAAAGCACCCTGTGTTCCTATCCTCAGAAAATGTTTGGGATTCTGAGTCTCATGCATTAACTGGAAATTGCACCTGCTGACTTCAAAGAGAGAAATTATGGAAAAAAAGTAAAGTTTACTAGCATTAAATTTAGAGAAATAATCTCAGCTTTCATAATTCACACTGTTGATTTGCTTTTCATTCTTTTCCAAATTTGGAAAGCAAATTCAATTATTTTCAGGTTCTCAGTGCTACAGTTTTTTGTCTGTGGACATCGCAAAGGTGTAAATGTCTAGAAAGTTACTGGGCTTGCTCCAGTTAGAAGCATATAAGTGGTGAAGTGCTTCTGTTGATGTGATATCACCACAAAAACATACAACAATAATCAGATTTAAGGTTAAAAGGGGTATTTAATGATCTTTTTAAGTGGAAAGTTTGACTCAATATTTACTTTTCTTTTTCTGGTTGAGGGCACATGGCTACAATGACATTGGAGACAACTAGGTGTGGAAACACTCTTTTCCATGAACTATTAATCTGCAATAGTGTAATGGTTTTTCTTGCACTTTCCTTTAAGACTTCATGATTACCTGAATGAAACACCTGCGTCTCAAGCTTCGCTTTTTTCATTTTGTCTTAGGAAAAGTCTTTAGAAGATGGTGGTAGATGAAAATAACTGTGGTACACAGTTATTTCTGTGGTACACAACATAGCCATATTTTCAGTGGTTCTTGAATGTGAAAAGAAAACACTGTAAGGGGTAAGGAACAGACATACACCCAGGGAAGCTGAAATTAAATGGAAAGAGTTTTTTCTAAACAACATTTGCAGAAGATTAGTAAGTGTGTTTCTGCTCTGGGCTGCCAAGTATGTTTAGAAAGGGTGATTTTTAACTTTTTTTTTCCTTTTTGAGATTTTAGACTAGTTTAGAAGATAGAAGAAAAATGAGGGGGTCATATGCAAAGTGATACCTAAATTAAAAGTAAGATTCAAAAGTAAAAGGATCAGAAATTTTAAGAGTGTATAATAAGGCAAAATACTTAATGGCAAAAAAAAAAAAATTTTTTTGGGAGAAAAAAGGCCTTGGAGGTAATTTCATCATTCTCATGCTTTATACCTACAATCAAATACAATTAGACTTCATAGTGATATTTAAATCAATTATTATAATGCCATTTTCTTATGTTGTTTTGCAGTTTGTAGAATAGCAATGATTCTTTGTAACTGGTGCTAGCTGCCCACTTTTTCTGGGCCTATTACATCCATGTTTAATGGTCCTGGGCCAGGGGCAGCAGCTATGTTTTCCCTCTAGAGCATTATAAGCGTAATAATTTTTTGTGGAAATAATATTTTTCCAGGAGAAATTTAGGAAAAGATTGGAGAGAATTCTCTTTAGAGCTTTGAAACCAAACCTGTGATTGCTGATCAATCCTCCTATGTCTCCAGAAATAGCATCCTGCAAATAGTCAAATGTGGTAGAAATCACACATCGGGTACAGTTAGAGTGCAGAGCTGACGGGTGTTTAAACTGCGTGGTGTTTGGATCCTGTGACACAGAATTGCAACAGGTGAGATTTCAGTGTGTTACAGTCCACTGCAGATGGATCTTGCAAGATCAGGGGGTGACGGTGCCTAGCTGTAGAGGATTAATGCAACAGCAGGTCTACAACTCCTCACATGACTTTTTGAAGTCACCCTCCTGTCTGCCTGAGGTTCTCACAGCTGAAACCCTTCTGGCCTTGCAGCACCCTTGTCCTAGCCCACCCGTGCTTCCCAGCCCTGCACCAGGTCCTCCGCCCTAGCAAGGGAGTACTGTGTCAGTCCCTCGCCCTTCCACCCCTTTGCAGTTTTTTTGGAACAGATTGCCGTTTGTGTCAAGCTGTGTGGTTTTGTGACGTGTAGATAAATCATTTTGCTCGCGACCTGACCTTGGTCCCCAGCGGTAGGCACAGATGCATTAACTGCTTCTTGCGTCTCTGAAGTGGGCATCGTTCCCTTATTTTGGAAACTGGTTCTTTGTCTCTGTTTCTTCAGTATTGCCTAAACTGCAATTTTCTAAGATTCCATTCTCAAGGGATCTCACAGTGCCTCAGGAGCAGCTATATTTAGTTGCTCAGTAGTAATATGGATATACAAAGTATGGTATAAACAACCCTTTAACTTAGGAAACTTAGGAATTGTTTTTCCTGCCTTCATGGGGGAGTAGTGTTTTTATTCCTGTAGCAATAGTACAGATGGAGAAAGCAAGACTTGGAGAGGCCTCGTGACCCACTGAAGGTCAGTGGATGCTGGTAGTAGTCTTGAGTGTCTTGGAACAAACTGTAACCACAGGAGGATGCTTAAATTTATGCAGCAGGTTAAGCAATAATGTAATGGTCCTCTTTAGGGATGTTCACTACTAAATTGTGGTGAGTCATCTATATTTAGCAGGATGCTACTATCATCGTGCTTTTTAAGTAAAGTGCTTTTAACACAGTTTATTTCAAGGAGAAGTGCACGCACTGAAAATCTGTTCTTTGTAGTTTCCTCCTTGTGGAGCATTAATGCTGCCTTCCCTTTTGTAAATGTTCAGAGAAAAATTTAGCTCCTGGTTGTTTAACAGACAGTAGTGTAACAAAGACAGTTCTCTGGTTATTACTACCTTGTGTTTGCACAGTCATTTATGAACATTAACTAATTGAGAGTCTCCAAACTTACTTTGTGAGGGCAGTCAGTTTGATTTATAGCATGGAAAACTGATGTGTGCAGAGATGAAATGATTTTCTTGCTGTCAGGTAGGACATTTGCCCAGCCTCTCCTTTAGAGAAGTCACAATTACAGGGCTTCTGGTCATATGCCTCCATACTTTATTCTCGCAAGTGTTTCATGTCTTGTGCACCAGGGAGAAAGCACAACATTTTTCACTGTGCACAGTGAAGCTTTAAGTTGTTTTTTTCTTTTCTTATAAGTTTTCATCTCTTTGGTTATAGAAGTCACTTGTGTCCTGGCTTCTGCCTTTTTTTTCACTGCTTGAGCTGGTCTGAGAACAAATGCTCTATTTCATCCAGATTGAGGAATTTGGCTTCATTCTAAGTGGAAGTAGAAGTCAAACGCTTTGATGGTTTTGAAAATAAATTTTTGAGAGAAATTCCATCTTAGGACACTGATATTTTGTCTCTTTGTGGAGTTGTATTGTTAAAATACAAGGAAGTTCCCTAAGCAAAAAGATATTTTGATGTGAAAAGTCAAAACTTTTCATCCAAAGGATGCTTAAGTTGGATGTTTCTGTATTTTTTACTTTTTCCCCCCCTGTTTTTCTTTTGAAACACAGTTACGATTTTACAAAACATCCCATATTTCAAAAGTTTTGGTTTAGTGGAAGTAACTTCAGTAAAAGCCTTTAGTGGTTTCTGCTTTTTATTTCTACAGGGCATTGAAAAAGAGCAGTGATAAAACAGACTTGCAGAAATCGGTGGTACCTGTGCACAGTCCCCGCCCATTATTTTTGCCATCTCGACACACGTATGCAAACACCATGTACACGTTTGTGGCACTGTTCTTGTCCTTTCCTTATTCATTGTGCTGTAGAGCACTGTACTGAATGAGACGAGTTGCTATTTAAGAAATACAGCAAATATTTGTTAATATTTGTTTCTTCTTCTGGAACAGTCACTGGAGAAGTCAGAACAGGACTAGCAGGTCCAGCTGAGTCCCTTATTATTTGTGCATGTGCAGAGCCACAGCTCTCCTCCTGGCAGAATAGCAGTACTTGTACATTTGCATCTCTGCATGAAGCTAATTTCAAGTGTAATTTTGGTATTAGACTGATCAGATTGCTTACTTAGGGACAAAAACTTGTGCATTTATTTTCCCATACCCTCGTGAGCCAACCTAGCTATGAGAACATGAGCTTCTGCTTCACAAGCATCAGCAGGAGAAAGCCCATGTCTGAACTCCACTTAGTTACCTCCGGGCTTTGATTTTACCTGGAATGCTGAAGCCAGGGGTGTTGTTTGTGGGGAGGCAATGACACCCTGTTTACAATCTGTGGTGCATTTCTGCAGCAGCCTGTCTGAGCAGTGCTGGGCCAGGTCAGCCTACCGGTCTCTGCTGCCATGGCCAAATCTGGATGCTCCAATGGGAGGTGCCAAAACCTCCTCAGTGAGAAACTGGTGCCAAACATTTAGCAAAGAGGAGTTTGGTGTCATGTCCGTGCTACAGGTTGCCTTAGGAGTAGGCTGGTGTATGTGTTGCTCTGGACTTCAATGCCTACACAACCCAATTTTCTCTTAATTTTAGAGCGTGTCCACACTCCACTTCCTTGCCATAAAATGAATTAAGTCATAAATATTCCTTCTATCAATGCAGAACCAATAAAGCATCCATCTCCTCCCCTTTCCTTAAGGAAGCCCACTCCACTTGCAAAGCAGCAGATGTAAAACCTCCACTCTTGCCAGGGGCCAAGTTGAGCTGGGCTGAGCCCCCTGGTGCAGCCTCCTCAGCTGGTGTCCAGAAGGGTGGGTGTGCAATGGCACCGGACACCAACACCTCGGCCTCCCGAGTGGAGGGGCTGTGGGTGGGCTGCAGGCTCAGCTCTCCCTCTGCCTGGCACATTAATGGCCTCTGCCAGGAGCAAGTGGGTTTACACACCCTCTCTGCAGGCCCACTGGGGGGATTACTTCCTAATCCCCAGTAATTAGAAGTTGGCTAGTGCCTGGACACACGAGGGTATAGTGATGTTATGCTTTTTACATTCTATTTTTTGGGTTTTTTTGTCCTACCTGACTTATCTGTGGATGTTCCCAGTATCCTTGTAAATGCATGGGCCTCTGTTATTTCTGTGAGCCCTTGACTTTACATTAACATGGGCTAATCATTCCTGGTAGTTAATTATTGGCTATGTTTAAAAGAAGCAGAAAAAGTAAAAACAGAAAAGGAAAATGATAATATTTTCCTTGTGTCTGGTTATATTTCCTGCTCTTTGGTTATGCCGAACCACCTTTCTTTTTTTCTTTTGAAAAAACAAACAAACACAAAAAACCCACAAACAAACAAACCCCACAGAAAAAGTACCTGCTTCACTTCTTCATTCCCATTTGAGAATTTCTTTCTATTTAACTCATCTCCAAATTAAATTGCCCCAATTTCAACTGTGCTTGACCAGTAAGTGTTTTTGACTAGTGAATGATGAAACCTTTCTCTGCCTTCTGCATTTTCAACTGTGCCGTGCAGAAGTAACCACAGCAATTCCAGCTGAGGGTGCACTCTCAGTGTTCATGGTGGCATTTGAATACTTCCAGCATCCTTTTCAGCCTCTGCCTTTAGACACTCTGACAGCTTGCTTGCTTCTTTGACCACTGTTGTATGTTGAACAGATGTTTTCATTGAGCCGTTCACAGTGATACCAAGATATTTTTCTCAAGTGATTACATTTGAATTAGAGCCCCATGGTATGTGAGTAGTTCAGATTATTCCCTCAACTTCTTATTACTGTCTGTTTGGTAATGTTGAATTTCATCCTGCATTATGCTGCCCACTTGCAGAGCTTTGTCAGATCCCTTGGAAGTCTCTCTCAATCTTCTTTTGTCTCAGCCAGCCCAAATCACTTTGCCAGCTTCCTGTCTCTCTTCCAGATATTAAGGAATAGATTAAACCACCCCAGAACTGGTATGAAACCTGGGGGTAATCCCTTGTAATCAGGGCCACAGTGAAGACAGGGGGAGAGGGGCTCCCATGCCTCTGAGCCTGGGCACTGAAGAGTGGGGCAGCAGCTCTGGACTCAGCCTGACCTCAACTGGCCTGAACCCTAGTGGGAGCAAAAAGAGGGGGGGAGCTCCTATGCCAGGCAAGCGGGGAGAAGTCTGGCCCTGAACTGGCGTCCTGCCCAGAACAGTTTAGCAGGTGCACTTTGAAGTGACTGAAAATTAATTACTTAATCCTGTGCTTTTCCTTCCAAAATTTGAGTGGATTGCAGGGCCACAAGTTCCCCTGAGCAGAGATCAAGTTGGTTTGTCTCCTATTGTGTACTTTTAGGGGCTTAGGATATTGGGCTGGTTTGACCAAGCCCTGCTGCCACTTCCAGGTTAGCCTGTAGCCTCTCTTATGGAGAGCATGCTAACTTCAAGAACCGCCTCACCTAGCTTGGTTGTCTTTGCTAGCAATTACAGCCACTTGAGAAATTTCTTTCTTCAGCTGTTCTGCACTTCCAGACTTGTCCCTTAAATGCACTGAAATGATTGGGTTTTGACTTTTGCAGATGGCCTTCCATTTTGCTCTCAGTCCTAGCTACCATTTTATGAAGCAACTGTTTAGACTGAATTGCTTCTTGTTCCTTTTGTTTGGCCATACAATGTGCTCTCTTGCTTCTCAGCAGTTTTTTGTTTAGGGCACCGAGTACCTTTTCAGTGATGATGCTGAGATTGCCTCAACCCGCCACCGTACAGTGTAACAACTTTAGTTCCCCTGCTTCTGGAGTTAGGTTGTTTTGACTGTTTCTCGTTTTAATTGTTTTTCTAACATGTAAGAGGCCCAATGCAAAGTTCTGTTACTGTTTTTCTCACGGGGATGTTAAATTTGATTATGTAGCAGTTCCCGTTACTTTGTATCTTTTTATCAATTACAGTGTTTTATCTTCTAAGTGTGCTGGGACAGGTTGTTCCAAGTCCTACTTATGCTCTTTTAGACGCTGCAGAATTGTAACCTGCTGTGACTCTTAGCTAATTCCTGCACATGTTGCTGAACTCACTGGTTTTTTTCTGTTTTCTTTGACTTTATTCCTTTGCTCTCACTCCACACTGTGCAGTAGTTATTCCTTACCTGATCAGGAGGCCATTGGGAAATACAAGTTGCTGTAGTGAGATTTGTTTTTTAGTTAACTTTTTCCCCTCTTCAGTCATGACTATCTAGATGAGATTTGTGTATCACCCATCTCGCAGTTTGATGTCTCTGCCCCTTAACCCACACTGGATTTCCAGGCAGGGAATGAGTCTGTGATGAATCCTGCAGCTGTGGGCGCACAGACTGCAAGGCATGTTGGACACTGTGTTGGTTGGTGTGGCTGTATAAAAAGGTTGTTGCATCATGTTGTAGGGGCTGGTTCACTGCATCAAACCTGAAGTGCTTCTTGGAGCCTTTTGCTCCAGCTCTGACCTGTGCTCTCGTGTGGTCTATCAGCATTAGCTGTATTCTGAAATGTTCGGTTTAGAGGTGATATCTCAGCAAATACAGCCTTGCTTCTTGGTTAAAAGGTCCCTGGAAGCTCCTGCAAGAAGTGCTCTGGGTCCCTCCAGTTCCTGTGCATCACTAACTCTGCTGCCTCTCACTGCTTGTGCCAGTGGAGGGGGCCTGGAGCTCCCCACAACCCTTGGGGAAGGAGACTGGGATGGGTGGAAGATGGGTTGCTTTAGTGAAGCAGAAGGTGATGGAGGGCACTGCAGGGCACTGCTGAGCTTGCGTGGTTTCTGGGCTGCTTCCACTGCTGTGTGCTTGATCTTCACTGTTTGATGGGGTTTGCTGTCTGAATGTCTCCATTGGTTGTGGAGCTGCTCTTGTGCAAACCTGCTTGGCTTTCTAGCTGTGTGAGCTAGTGACTCAGAGAGGTTGGGAGGACCTTGGCTACTTGGCAGAGGGACAGAATGGCCTCAGTCTGTCTGCAGGATCGTCATGTCCTTGGCTTGTCAAGGGCAGCCCTTCCTTTTGCCCCTGAAACAGCTGGTGTGCCCTGGGCCCTTATTACGGGACTCATCCGCAATCATCGCCTCCCTCCGTTGTGCTGGAAATGCCTTGGACACGGAGAGCAGCCTGGTGTTTCGCAGCTGCATGGAGTTGCAGCAAGGCTGCACTTTGCTTGTTCTTTGGGGAATGCTCTGTGTTAGCTCTACAGCAGCTTTTTTGCATAGTTTCCTCTGTTCTCACTGCTCTCGCCCTTATTCCCAGTGGCAGCTTTCCTTTTTTTTTGCCTTTTTATTTTCTTTTGTAAGACTGCATTTCAGCTGCCACATTGACAGCAGTTGTCTGTTTATGCACAGAATAGGTACAGCGCAGTCAGGGGCTTCCCCCACCCCCTTGGTCCCCATCCTCCAGCCCTCCTGCACTACATGCCCTGTCCCCCACCGCTTCACCCTCTCTGCGAGCGCCAGCCCTGAGCCAGAGAGCTCACAGCGAGGGGACCGCTGCAGGTGAAGGGGGGGAGCTGAGGCATCCCACCGCCACCGGCTTGTGTTGCATCCTAATTGCAAATAGCCCTTCCGGCGTCAGCAGTTTGTGGGAATAATTGACAGGAGGTGCCGGCGAGGTGCTGAGTCAGAGCGAGGTGTGCTTGCCAAGTCACTGCAGCAGAAGGAGTCCGATCGCCTCGTGTGGAGGGAAGCCAATGGACGGTGGGTTCCCTAGCTGCCTTTTGGGCCTCTTTCTTTCCTTTCTCTGAGGCTGCAATTCAGCAGCAGTGATGCTATGCATGTAAGGGACAAACCAGGGGATCGGGGGAGCTCTTTATTTTTTGCTTTTTCCTTTTTGGTTTCTTTTTGGCTGTGAGCACGGGGATTAGGGGATGTGGGCTCCATTCCCACCTGCTGCCACTGGGTTTCTGTGCTGTCGTTTCTGTGCTCCGAGCAAGTAGAAGGGGTAGAAAACACATGTTGGGGGGTAGTGTCGAGAGAGTGGCCCTAGTGATAGATTGATGTCTCCTGGGAGAGGAAAAGCAGCATGTGACATCCTCAGCTGGGCAAGGGCAACAGCTATGCAAGCCGAAAAAGCTGCAAAATAAAATGACTGAAAAGGTGTTTTGTCCTGTCCTTCCTGAGGGTTGTTTCTGCTGCAGTGTCCTACCATTTATTTAGGGGTTTGAAATTACTTGTTTGACATGTGGGAAGATGAGTGCTTGTCCTATATACATCTAGCACCTGATGGACCTCCAGGTCAGGCTCGTGAGAGCTTTGTCATTTATTCCTGACCTTCTTGAATATGGCTAACATCAGTGTTTATACCACTGCTGAATCTGTCCCAGAGGTCTGGATCCTTTCCTTTTCCTTGCTTCAGGGTGACTTCAGCTGTCTTTGTCTTCCTCCCTCTCTGTAGCACAGGGTACCGTTTTCCTACCTTGGAAAAAAGTCGGTTTTTGTTTCACAGTGATCTAAATATATGTGTCTGCTGTGTGCTGCCTCTGTAGGGAGAGCATACTATTTTTGCTTTTAGTAACCACTTTATAGAAAGAGATGAGGAGCATGAAGACAGAGGCCCATGTATTTTTCAGAACCCTTCGTATCTATGCTGCGCTCTACCCACCCACTTTTTTAATGCTAATCCTTGTATAATCTTTCTCTTCACTGACTCAGGTAACAGCCACGTTATCCAGATCCCCATGCAGCTGATTGGGAAAACTGAGGCCCAGAGATGGGAAGTGCCTTTCCCATGGTCATGCAGGATTCCCATCGCCAGCCTGGAGTTGAAGCCTGCATCTCCTGAGTGCCAGCCCATGCCTTCTCCACTAGACAATGCTGCCTCTCCACTGATTTAATCAGTGGCCTGGTGAATACTTTTCATCCTGAGTTTTCACGGCAGTGGCTCCTGGAGAGTTATTGATTCTGAGTCTTTAGAGAAAATCTGCAGTGACTAAATCAAATGCAGTTCTTCCCTCATCCTTTTCTTGACACCTTCATGATGAATATTGTGCACGGGAGCCCCAGAGGGGTGGCCCTGGAGTCACTGGTGAGGGGACTGTGTGTGCAGGGTATCTGTCCTCCTCACCTGCAGTTTGCTGCCTGTTCACATGCTGGGTGCAGTCTGTGACACTGGTGGCAATCTTGAACCATCTGTGCCTTGAGGACACATTGGAGGAAATCTTTCCCCACTGGGTTCTGCTGCAAGATCAGCCAGGGAGAGCTTGCAACTCAGGGCTGGTTTGGGAGGCCCAGGATGGTCTGCTACATGACTGGCCTGCCTTCAAGTTGTGTTTCTGTGTGAGTTTTGCCCTGCATGGTGAAGATGTGCTAGTCAGGGTGCTCCTATAGGGAAGAGTGAGTCTTGTCCTCAGGTGTTTTGAAGTATTGTCTTCACTGCTTAAGGGAACCTTGATCTCCATCTGGTTTAATGCACCCATTCCTCATTTTACTCTCTCTACCCATGGTGTGGCTTCACCATGGAAATGGAAAAAAAAATAGAGCACTGTCTGTTACAATTGGGATTTTATAAGGTACCTATGGGAATTAAGCACACAATTCCCTGAGGTTCTTTTTAAACAGCCTAGCTGATGTGAATTTATGTTGACAATAAGCAAAGGTGGAAGCAGTCCTGTCAGCAGAGCCACAGCTATTCTCCCTGTGTTTGATGTAGAAACTGCCATGGTAAAGCTTATTTAGCTTGAAGGTCTGTGGGTCAGGACCTGGGACCAGAGTGTTCAAGAGTTCTCTGATGTGAGTGGACCCCATGCTCTTGCCTCCTCTGGCCCCGAGCTGGGGGTCTTTTCAAGCACTCATAAGTGCTGCGGAAATACCAGCGTGTAATAACATTGTGTGCGGGGCTTGACAAATGCACCTGACATCCACCAGGCCAAGGACTCAGCCTGCTATGAGTCAGTCCAGGATGATGAAACTTTGCAAAACCAACTCTTCTTTCCTTTCCAAGGGGTAAAAATGTGTATGGATGGTGAGGTGTAGCATTTAATTGCAACTCACTGCAATAGAATTTGCTTTGGAGATAACTGAGCGATTCTTCTGACAACTGCAAGAATCCTTTTTTATTCTCTTTCTCCATAACCAAAGAACGACAGCTTGTATCAGTTTTCCACAAATGGAGAAATTCAGTAACAATCATCATACTCTTAATTAAAAGTAAACAGTTATGATATAAAATAATAAAACAACTGCTGGAGACCAAACAAGTAGTGGAATATAGCTGTCGCTTAGAACAAATCAGGACACAAACAAGAAGAAAAAGCTGCCTTCATCCTTGGTTATGTGTGAGAACCCTATCTGGGATTTTGTTTTTGTGGCTAAAATGAATTTCATAGTGTCTTTTAGGTTTCTTTTTTGGAATTTGTTCCTCCGGCCGTATAGCCAGGGCACATCTGGCAGCTTCTCTTGCAGCTGCAAGAGGGGAAAAGTGATTCAGGTGGTGGTGCTGCTGACCCTGTGATCCAGTGCAGAACCAGTGGGTCCCAGAAAGCCACTGTTGTCTCCTGCCAGTGATCTGCTTCCAGCTCCTCCTCACCCCTTGGCTCTCTGACATGTCTCCTCCATCTCTCACCTTGATGAAAATGTTCACTGTGTGGCTTGATGGACACAAAGGAATGTCCACTTCTCATTGTGAATTTATGTGAAATGGGCCCAAGTTGTGGAAATCTCATTAAATTAGTGAACTGTGTAAGACTTCCAATCATTTTGGCTTTGCTCAGAGTACAGCTTGGATTATTCTCTCAGATTTGAAGAGTTATTCAGCCTCGGAGCTCAAAATCAACTTACAGGCTAAAATCAGACCAGGTCTCCTTAGCTTAGCTTTTAAAACAGAAACATATTATACTCAAAGCCCATTAAAGTCAAAAGGCTGTCTTAATGCGTGTGTATATATATAATATATAATCATGCACATATAACTGGACAGTCAAAATAAAGCAGCACTGGGAAATGCATAAGTTAATGATGCCTTGTTATGTACCCTGTATCATTTATGGCACGAATCCTGTATCTTTTATGGCCTGAATTTTATAGTCTAAGTGGTAGTAAGATTAGAGGTAGGTGAATAATTTATAGCAAATAATTTATTTAATGAATTCCTCTTCCATTTCTATTTGCAAATTGTTTGTGAACATCCTGTGGTTTCTTTGCATTTTACTTATTTGAAATTACTTACTGAATAGCTTCTACAAATAATATTTGACATGCCACATGCTTATAAGAAGGTTTGGGTTTTTTTTTTTAACTGTTTCCTAGGAGGGGGAGCAGCATTTCAGCTCCAGGTTTGGTTGCTCAGCAGTGATACAGAGCAACAGTTCATGCCATAGTATTTCACTATCCTGAGAGTTCAAAGTAATTTTAAGAATTAAGCAGTTTCTTAAAGGTAGAAAGAATTAGCTATTAATTTTTAATAATTATTCAGACTGTTTGTGTGGATAGGCAAGTTCAAAACTCACTTTTGCCAGTGAGTGCTAAAATTGCTCAAAATGTGTTACTTCCTTGTACATTTACGTCACTAAATAAGAATAGCTGCAGAAATGAACAGAATGCTCTAAGGTCCACAGTCAGCAGTGTGCTGTGCATATGCCTGACTTCAGGCATATTCCTGAGTAGATGCATAAGTGGTAGAGTGGCAAATTATGAACTTCAGCATATGTTTAAGTGGTTTTCTGAATTAGGGACCAAAATAGAGAACAAAGCAAATTTATCTTTCATGAAAGTGAACATACAAGAGAATTTTGTTTCTCATCTGCAATTAGAGGGCACTGCATCTTTGAGATGGGGAGTGTGGGGGAGTGATGATATAAATGTTGCATTAAGTTGCAGTATTTCTGATTTCATCAAATACAAGGCTGTTTATCTGAAGTTTCTCATATATGTCACTCTGTGCTTTCCCCCCTTTTAAATATTAGAGGAAATAGCATGAAGAATTGAAAAACAAACAAACAAACAACCCCTCGCCCCAAATCCTCAGCCATTAGTTTCAGTTTTTTATTTATATATTCATCTTTTAAGATTTCTCAGACTTCAGAATATTTTCCATGTGCTTTTATTGGCCTATCATCCCTCTAAAAAAAAAGTTAATTTGGAAATATTAAATAATGCTTGACAACAGTGACAGTCACAGAAAGGAGAATTTTCTCTGGGTCTGCAAGGAGTAGGTATGAGTTACTTTAGCATCTTAAAGAACAGTTGTAACAATGTCAGCTGCTGAAGGTCTACATTTTTGTGTGCAGCTTTTGTGTACACTGTGGAAAGCAGCTTCTGAAGTTGTGTGAGACACCCTTCAGCTCTGTAACACAGGTGATGCTTTGTTGGCCTGCCCGGAAGGCACAGTTAAACAGTTGATTTTTGGGTCTGTGAACCAGTGAGATCTCATATTCTTCCCATTTCTGCCTTTGGGCTGACCTGTGTGGGGTCCCTTTTGTCTAGAAGAGGATTGAGCACAGCAGTGAGTACCTCACCTGTACCTGTCCATCTAATTTCATGAAGCTAATGAAAAGAAAAGTAACATGTTTAAGGCCTTTGCTCTTCTTTCAGAGGAAGGGTTGGTACAGGGGCCTTGTGTCCCAAGGAAACAAATACTTCTGGGCCACAATGCTCATGGGCTTACTGAGTTGAAGCAGCTGACAGAAGACCACAGACAGTTCAGGAGAGTGTGGTCTGGGAAGCTGGGAAGAGAAGGAGCCATCTCCGGGTGATGGATGATGTGTGGGATGCAGCTACAGAAATAGGCAGTCAGTTTTGGGTGAAGAAGAGCGACTGTCCCTGCTGACTTGCGAGAGCTAAAACGACCTCCTTGGAGCAGAGAGTCAAAGGAGTAAGGTGTTGTTCCTCGTGCCAGCGACCAGAAATGCACCCAAGCCATGCTGTGCACCAAACCCCCAGACCAGACATACCACAAGGACAAGCCTGAAAAATGTGGTCATCGATGTCCATCGGTGTTTGTATGCAAGGAACTTACACCCATGAGAGGAGGGCTGCTTCCAAAGGGAGGGTTTTTTGACCTCTGTACACATTTATTGCCCTTTAGGTGATAGTCTAAATCCCAATCTTGTACACATGGAAATCAGTGGGGGAGTTTCAGCTTCATGTGGTTGGGAAGGTGAGGGAACATTTGTCAGGCAGAAGAAAGGAGGCCTGGAGCTGTACTAGCAGTGTGTGCTGCAGGGAGGACTGGGGAGTGCCTGGACTGTGCATTCCCCAATCTATATTCCTATTTATTGATCCATGCTCCTCACCCACCTGTCCTCCTCCATGTACTGTCCTGTGATTCCAGACCCAGGGCTGGAAGGATCTTGTAAAGAAAAGCTGGCAGTGGAATTCTGAATATTGCACCAGCAGTCTTCTCTCCCCTTTCTAAGGCTTTCAGAACACTAATCACATGAAATATATCTGGGCTTATTGCTCATCCCTGGCACCTTTTATGACCTCAGTGATGAACATTAAAACATTGAAACACTGAAATTAAAAAGCAATCACCTGTACCAAATAAGGTAAACAGCAAATGGTCCCAACAGTCTGCCACGTGTCCTAACACACCACATGGATGCCTTTAGCAGCAAAAGAAGTAGCACTGCATTAGGTTTACAAGGACAGTGATGCTATACTCACAAGGGCTGTGGCACTCCTATGACAGGAATGGCATCAAGAGACTTCTTGAAGTAATTGCATCCTCATTATTTTGGGACCAGAGCCTGGTCAGCTCAGGAAAGTGGGAGATCAAAGGCCACTTCTGAATTTAGCTCACTTCCATAGAGCCTTGGGATGAAAATGGCAGAAGAGGTTGGTTTGAGAAGAAGTGTGGCTGTGTCTCCATCCAGTGGCTAGTGCCACTGATGACAAGGTGGCATCCCACAGAAATTCAGCTTTATTTGGGGAGATCTCCCAAAAGAAGGATGTGGCAGATGGGAGGCTGCCTTCCTAAAGCTGACTTTTACAGAGGTCTAAGGTGTGTCTTATCTTGTCTTGGGCCTTTCTGTGTTGTTCTGTCTTCAGTGTTATAAACACAGACTTATTAATAGTATCGATAAAAATATAATAACAATATATAACAATATAATAACAATAGTAATAATAACAATAATAACCATTATTATTTACTATTTTACACTACCTTGGGAAAGACCCTGGTTATGCCAAGTGGTTCTGCTGTGACTCCACTGGGATGGTGCACAGTTTCAGACCTAAATGGCTGTGGCCATACATCTCGCTCTCTGTGTCTCTCTCACAGTCAGCCAGGACAAGTCGAAACAGGCAAAAGGAAAGAAAATAGACAAATTTCCGCATCCATAGCAGCTGGAGTGAACGCCAAACAGATGGGCTCTTCCACCCCGATTATCCTAACCTCCTAAATATAGAAATACAGGCTTTTTTTTCCCCTTCTTTTCTATTTTTTTATAAATTTAAATTACCCGAGGGGGTGGTGTTAGCTCACGCTAGGGCAGTGCTAACGAGTGCAAATAGAAGTCATCTGCTGACAGAGTCAGATCGCGGCTTCTGCTCATGACTATCCCCCCACCCTGCCCACACACATTTTTTCCATTGGAAGTGTGGGGAATGATAGGGGCTGAAGCTATCCTCTCTGTGGGGTAGGGGAATATGAATGTGTGCATGAAGAGGCTTTTATTTCAAATTCTGTCTGTAGTTATGCAAATATACAGAGTAAATAAGCACCAGAGAATATGGTTAAGAACTACATGTCCTTGCCTCCTCCTGCAGATGGTTTGGTGAGTAGATGGGGTAGCAGTACTTCGAGTCACTGGAGGAGTTCACAGCTATTTTGGTTATCATTGCACAAGCATACTGATAGATATGGGGTAGAAAGGTGCAGGGTCTGCTTTTTATCATGTTCCAACTCGTGGTTTTTTGCAGCATGCAGAGAGATTGGAGGGGTGTCTGCTGGCAGTGGGCTAGTTGTGCCTGAACAGCCTCGTGCTTTTTGTTCTGCAGTAGTTGACATCGGTAAAGCAGCAGCAGGGCAGTGCTTTGTGTGATTTTTTGGACTTCTTTTGCTGTAATGAGGATTTGGATAGGGAAATTCTGTGGGTTTTTTTCCAGTGGGGAAACACACCACCTCACTAATGCTGTGTTTTCCATTCATCTTTCAGATCACTTTTGCTCTTTCCTGCTCTGGGGGCTGCATTTTGTACCTGTTGTCAGGCTTTTGTTCCCTGACCAGTCTTGGAGAGCAGGTGGCAGGGGAAGGTGCTGCCTGCACAACATAGCAGAGGAGTGTGAGGCTGTGTCTGATCCTTGCCCTGTTCTATACTTGAACAGTGGAGAGTGCACACACCTGGGTCTTGCTTTCTCCACCTCTAGGAAGGGAATGAATGACAAGGGCTTGGCATTTCTGGATGTTTCAGGATGCTGTCAGGCAAAAACATTATGCTGGTGCTGTATTACTGTTACCACTGTATCCATGAAATAAGATATATAATGAGGATAAAGGTTAGGAGCAGAACTGCCCTGACTCGGGGCCCAGCCAAGCAGAACTGCAATGTTTTTCCCTTGTCATTATGTACAAGGGTGTGTTGTGCTCTGTGGATGTATCTGTGCTGCTATCAGTGCAGATATACAAATAGACCATGTGTAAGACTTCAGAGACTCTGTGAAGAGGTTCTTTATCTTATGGGCTGCTCTCCATGTGAGGATAACACGTAGTTTATTAAAGCTTCCAGGGCTCATTTTGCTTGTGTGCTCATGCTCCTGCAGAAACTCAAATAGTTGCAAACTTAACCCCAGATGCCAGAGTACCATACGTACCGTTGAGTTCTATAGGATCTGCATCTTCCTTGGAGGTCTCCCACGTGCAGGAGAGATCGACAGCTTTTGGAGGAGGCTGCCTGGGGAAGGGATGGAGTTTGCACCGTTGAAGGAGGCCTCTAAGAATAAGTTCATCCAGCAGCTGGCAGGGTGACAGAACTGCAGCAAACCCTGCCTTGGGGCAGAAGGATGAAGCTGGTGCTTTCCTGAGGTTGCAGTGCAGGGAACTGTTACCCCATGTCTTTTCAGGGTACAGTGTTTCTCTTGTTACGCTGAGGTTGTGCAGAGTAGTGCTGTCTGGACCGTGAAGCACACAGATGCTATAGATACTGGGTAGTGAGGTGAGAGCAAATACATCTGGAAGCTTCCCCTGAAAACAGTTTGTTTTTAATGTGGTGGGGGTCATTCCACTGATAATAAGCCCTGTTGGGGCTGTGCTCAATATTTGCATTATGTTCCCTAGAGCGTGGGTCAGAAAAGGGCTTTGCAGCCTGGATGCAGTGCCAGACCAGTGCTGGCTTCCATGCATTTGCTTAGGACTCCGGATAAGCTCTCACAGATACTGCATATAAGGGATCACAGGGAGAGGCACCTAATTGGCTCTGCAGGAGAGGAGCCTTGGCATGGTTTCTTCACTGATTCACGAGCGGCTGTATCAAACCTGGCTGGCACAGCACAGGGTCACTCGAGCATCTCCGTGCTGTGCACTTGAGTACTCCTGACCAGCAGCAGCTCAGGGGTGCAGGCACACCCGTGCTGGCTCTGCACACTGCCTGCTTGGCAGAGCTGCGTCGCTCCGGCTTTGAGCCACTGGGTCTGTCCCTCGCTGTGGCTGTGCCCCGTTCGTGCTGCTGGAGCCAGGGCTCTTCGGGCTGCGCTAACCCTGATGGAGCTCCCCCTGTATTTCTGCACCCAGGGCATGGCTAATCCACAGCTGGCTTGGATTGTCATCTCTAGAGACGCAAACAGCATTTTTAGGTTTTAAAAAATAATGGTACTGCAATCAAAGGCTTGTCATGCTGCTTGTGTTAAGGATGCCTGGTTATTTTCAGTTATGCTTTTCACCTTTTCTTGCCTCAGTTTCACTCTTGGTAAATGTTGTTAGAAGTTCCCCTGGTTACAGTTGTACTCCCCTGAGTAGCTGTGATTGCCATTATTGTTATCCTGTCTTTGCTTTTAGATACTTTACTCTCTTGCCAGGATTGAACGAGATTGCCTGGAACTCTCCTATCCCTGGATTCTAGCTCAGACTGACTTTGCATGGAAAATTTTACCCTCTTCTCTTCTATTTTTTGAGAATAAATTTGGGGGGAAATGGGTTCCTGCATGTATGAAAAGGGAAATGTTGTCTTTTGAATGCTGCCTTTCCACCATGTTGTGCAGCCAGGCCTCGAAATGCAGCAGAAGGGTGATCTGTGTGCTTTTTGTCACCTTTGAGACAATCTACATGAATTAGGCTAGATAAAGAGCCTTTGAAAAAAATCAAAAGTGATCGTCCATGTGCTCCGCAGAGGAAACATAGAATTCATTGAGGAAAAAGTCTCAGAGTTTTCACCCTTTGCAGCTTCTTTGTGTGACTGGGACAAACCCACAGCTCCCCTGCAGACACCATAAGCTGAGCTGGGGGTCATCTCTGTCAGTAGGAGCAGGGAGTGGGTCCATGTCTCCCTTACCTGCTGGGGAGACTTCCTTTGTCATACTTGGAGGTGATGGAGAAGAAAGCCACCTTGTTCATGTTCAAGGAGAGAGGGAGCTGGTCAAGAAGGTGACCAAGGCAGGGGTGCCTGCAGACTAAGGAGCATGGTGAGAGTGGGAATGCACTGAAGGAATGGGGGCAAGAAGGGAGGAAGCGAATCCATATGGGACTGTGTCTTGGGGTGACTTTATGCTGTTGTATCCCCTATCAATGCTCTATGCCCAGACATGATTCCTGAGCCTTTCTATGCCTTTAAAACTGGATGCAAGTGACAGAGAAAAAAACTGAGCGAACTTTTCAAAACAATTTGTGCTTCAAGGACATGGAGATTAGCTACTGCTGCTGCTGAGGAGCAGAGGAAGCACTTTTCTTGCTTTTCAGTCAGCTTTTCGGCTCCGTTTCTTTGGAGAGAGATGGAGAGTTGAGGGTTTTTTTTCCTGGGACTTTGGCTTTTTCCCTTCTTCTCTTCTGGACTTGTTCAGAACACCAGAACATCAGAACCCCACCGGGGGACCTTCCACTGGCCTGGAGGGGGGCCCCCCACGCCGACCCAGCTCCGAGGAGGAGGAGAGAGACCACACCCACAGAAGGACTCTAAAATCTTTCAGGTTTTCTCTCCAGAGCGAGAGATTTTATTATTTAGCATTATTATTACTATTTTCCTGTGTGTTTGTTAAATAAATAGTTTTTATTTTCTCCTTCACTTTCCTCCGAGGAAATTTTTTTTTCCCGAACCCGGCTGGGGGGAGGGGTGGTTGTGGCCTGCCTTCCTTTGAGGAGACGTTCCTTTTGGACGTTTCCCTGAATTTGGCCTAAACCACCACAGACTGAATGGAGAAGGAGTCCCTGGGAGCAAGTCACATTAATGGGCTGCCCCCCTCAAGCCTTTTCTGCTTCAGGCTGCACCAGCTCTCTCAGCTTCTCCTGGGCGAGACAACAGTCATGCAGAGGGATTGAAACTGGGAGTGAGGCTCTTTGTGAGGGATTCTTTGGCCTGATGAAGCTCAGAGGAGAGAGGGGCAGGATGAGTCTGGGCCTGGCTGGTCAAGCAGACCCATGTCACATTCCAGAAAAACTAGAAGAACTGAGCACCCTAAAAACCTCCCCAAAGACTCAGCAAGTCTATCTTCTGACTGGGAATTGAAGGTATACCACAAATGTAACCTACAGTCACACATTTATTGTAAAGCCAGTAAACCAGAGGATTAAAAATAGGCTCAGTTTCTGTCTATCCTGGAGGTTGAAGGAATCAGGAACTAACAAAAGTATGTGATTTATTTGTTTGTTTGTTTTAGTACATAATCAGCTATATTTTAGCAGTGCCAGTGGATATGGCATCTGTTGCTGTTGCTTTTCTGGCAGCATCTGGGCTGAATACCTGAGCTGTGTTGATACTTGAGTGATTAGACAGTTTGTTTATAAACTACCTTGATGAAGGCTGGTACTTGCACCGCAGAGGTTAAACAGGAGGTGAATTAACATAATAAGATGGTAATAATGATTAATAATTGCTATATTAGTAACAAGAAGCAGCAATGAATTTTTAAAATCAGGATAGTTTAAATTTCTGCGAAGTAGATTGCCACTTTCATCCTTTCCCTCCAGGTATATTATATTTCTGAAATGCCTCCTTCCCTGCTGTGCTGAGACATTGCTTACCCTGGCAGGGGTCAAAAGATGCTTTTGGGGCAATAATGCTCTTCCTTGCTTTTGTTTCTATTCAAAAGAGTGGAAGTTGAGGACAAAACGGTCTCTTGGCTGGATGTGATGTGTATTTTGTAGCAGCTGTTTAACCCAGCCTTTTGCATGGAAGGGACTTGCACTACCTGAACTTGGGCCCCCAACCTACTGTAACTTAGCAGGCTTTTGCTCAGAATCCATAATTCAGAAATAAGATAGATGGTGTATTTCAGGGGTTGGGCAGAGCGCCACCTGTGCAGCATGAGGGAGACTGAAGTTCCCAGAGCACCTTCCTCCTGCCTCTCACAGTGCCTGGGGCTGCAGCAGGTTGATTGGAAGCAGGAGGTGAAGCTGGTCAAACAGGGTTCTAATAGCAGATGATGGCGTGGCATTATCCCTCCCTTCCCACTCGCACTTCTCCATCATGGAGAAAAGGCACTAAGGCCTGTGAAACATATGCTGAGGTCACCATGCCTTGTCAGCTCCAGTGAGCTGGATCCTGCTGCTCAGTGGGGTCTGTAAATACTCTTTGCTGTGCAGGGAAGCTGTGGGGTCTGGCTGTCCTTGTGTGCTTGCTCCTAAGTCTTCATACAGGTAGGTTCAGTTGAACCAGTGTTTGGGAGATGTCTGTTTTGCTGCATGGTATTCCTGGGAGCAAGGAGGAAAGTCTTCTATTTAGCTTTCTTGGTTTCTTGCTGTCAGATTGTGACAAGACACAGCATCCTGTGGTCAATGTTACTGACCACATCAAGAGCTGGTGCAGGCAGACTAACTCTCTTTCAAATGGAAAGGGATTTTTTTCCTTGAATCATTCACCAAGTGATTGTGAATCAAGAATAAATAATTTTCAAATGGATCATGAATTGAGAGTAAACAATTTTTTAAATGGTGTGTTGTGAAGCAATCACAGATAGTAAAAGGGCTAGAATGGACACCAGGCATTGCCTGGAGATAACTGAAATGCTTTCTCCTACAAGAATCAATGGCAGCAAGTGATTCTCTTCCCCTTTCCTGTCCTCCCATCTCCAGATGCTTTACTTGCACGTAAGTAGCTATTGAATATATGGCTGGTGTGGCTCTTAATTCCTTGGGGAATACACAACCGGAGAGAGTGTTCATTTCTCTGCAGAACACATTAGTCTTTCCCAGTATGGAAGCTTAGCTTTTTAACCAAAGCAACCTCCCTCCCACCTCAGTGAGCCTTGAAAAGGTGTACTTTTGTTCTGTCTGTCCATGGCACTTTGTACTTTATTTTAATGGTCTAGATAAAGACTTTCTTACCTACTGGTGGAGTTGGAGAATGGCAGACTTCTGGGAAATTGAAGCTTCCCTGTGTTTCTCCAAAGTTCTATTTCCAAGTATGTTCCTGTTGTCCATTAGATAGCTAAGAAACAGAGTGAATGAGAAACATAGTGAGCAATTACTTACTAAAGTGAAGAGACAAGGTGGGCAAGACACACACGTTTTATTTGTTTCTTTAATCCTTGCTTTTTACACTTCCATTTTGATATCTGTCCTATGAATGACATATGCGGTTCCTGGCAAGCCCAATTAAAAACCAGAGTTCAGTGTATTATTTCTTTTTTTCTTGTGGCCTGTGATCTTGTCCTGTGATAATTGAACTTCAGAGTAAGTCCCAGTGAATTACTCTGAAACTACAACATCAAAGACAAAAACCAGTACCAAACCCCAACTTTTTGTTTTTGCTCATGCCCAAGATAGGAATATACGAACTGAAGGTCATTTTTAGGTTCTGTCTTTTTTTCAGTGCCCTGGCTAGACAAGTCGTGCATGGGAAAAGGACACCATCAAGACTGGGGGAGGAGATATTTCCCTTCCTGGTCAAGCCTGGTGCAGGATGAAGTCTGGGATGAGGAGAGAGAAGTTGACCTCAGCTGTTGGGCTCTGTAGGGCAGCTTCTGTCTCCCAGGCTCTTGTTGGAGTTGTTCACCCCGAAGAAGAAAAGGCTCCCAAGGAGACCTTAGAGCACCTTCTAGTACCTGAAGGGGGCTACAGGAGAACCTGGGAAGGATTTTTTACAAGGTTGTGTAGTGATAGGACAAAGGGTAATGGCCTCAAACTGAAAGAGAGTAGGTTGAGATTAGATATTAGGAAGCAATTCTTTACTCTGATGGTGGTGGGGCACTCGAACAGGTTGCCTAGAGAAGCTGTGGATGTTCCAGCCCTGGAAATGTTCAAGGCCAGGCTGGATGGGGCTTTGAGCAACCGGGTCTAGTGGAAGGTGTCCCTACCCATGGCAGGGGGACTGGAACTAGATGATGTTTAATATCTCTTCCAAACCAAACCATTCTGTGATAGCACCACAGAGTAGCATAAGCACAGCTGTGAAAATAAAGCCACAGGTTTGCTTGTAGAATTTCCTGTGATTGAAGTCATAATATCTCCTCTTAATTAATTTAATTCTTGTTTAATTTATTGAGGATTTGCCTTGATTTATTCCATTGCTGAATTGCTCACCCAGATGGCTTGTGTGAAGAGCTGCTGCATTTCCTTGCAGACTGGAAAGGTGTGTTATAATGTAATAATCCAACACAAGGTCCTGATGATACTACCCTCCTCCTCTCACCTTGTTCCACTCCTCCACTGGGGGAAAAAGAATGGAAAAGGAAGGGATGGATTCACAGGTTCTGCTGTTTAAAGAAGAGCAAGACATTTCTTGGAACTTGATAACCATTTTTGCATCGAGTTATCAGCAAGTCTCTGCACCAGGCCTGCTACAAGACCATGGGCACAACGCCTTATTCCTTGGAGCTGTTACTTCTCCACGTGTAATGTGGCTCATTTGCGTTCGGGGTGTGCTTTTGGGATCATGGGTGTGTTAGATGCCCAGCCTTACCAGATTTACTTCTCATGGGGCAAGTTAAACTGGGCGCTCCCTCGCCTTCACCAGCAAAAGGTTTTGTTCTCCCTTGTTCTCCCCCTTCCAGCATCCGCTTGTGCTGTGTATGTGCTGGAGAGCGTCTCCCCCCTCCTCCATCCCCGTGCCGCCGTATCCTTTTCCTGATCCAAAGTCCCCCAGCGAACTTCTTGTTGTTTGTGAGGAGCCAGCAATCCTCCTCCTCCTCCTCCCGGCTGGGTGCAAGGCCCTGATTTCCATTTGAATAGCAGGCTTTCTGCTGAGGCTTCCCCACCGCCCCGGCGGGCGAACAAGGAGCCCACTGTTCCCGGACGGGATGTTCAGCCAGCCCTGACGTCCCCGTTGTCCTCAATGCGGCTTTTCAGCCCCTCCACTGAAGCCCGGGGCGCCGGGCTGGTGGGGGACAGGCTCCCGGCCCTGGGCAACATGCCACTCATTTTAAGCAGTCCCGGCCTGTTCCCACTTCTGCCTTTATGGTCTATCAGAGGCTTGTTTGACTTGCAGCTGGTTTTCGTGCGGCACCGAGGTAGTAAAAAAGGGAGGGATAAGTCAGACTGGAGTGGTAGCAGGGGATAGGATGAGATAGGGTCCTTTGCCAAAGGCTTGAAGGATGAGTGGGTGTGCGTATGCGGGTGAGCCTGTATCCTGGCCAGGGCTTCTGTCTCCTTAGCTCATGCTGATGCCTCAAGGGCAAAGCTGACCCGTGCCTTGTTCCTGAGGCTCCCTTCTGAAAACACATCCTGCCATCCAGCTCTCTGGATTGGCATTTGTTTCCAGACATGCAGGAGCACCTCCCCATCTCCAAGGTTTCAGGGTAAAGGCAGGACAGAGGAGCAACATCTGACCTCCTGCCCTGGGACCACAGAGCCTGGGCAAAGCCTCCTGCCACATCCCACCACTCAGAGCACGTTGTCAGGGCTGTCCACAGGGAACTGGTTGGGTTTGAAGCACTGGAGTCTCATTACTACAGTCAGATGTGGGCGAGGGCTGCAGCCCTCTGCTAATTTTTTTTTGAGTTTACCCTCTGAATGGTGCTGGTGTAAGTGTCATGATAGATTGGTCTCCACCATGGGGAAACTCCACTTCCCAGCAAGGTGTGGAATAACTTGCCTACTTCTCCTGCTGCTTTTAGCATCCAGGAGCCCTTGGTGGCATGAGAAACCCCAACTGGCAAGCCATGAAGGAACTCCAGACATTGTGATGTCCCAGGCTGACTGTGGGTGCTGCTTTTGTGAATCGGTTTTTGATTTTTGATTTTTTTTCCTCTGTGGGCAGAGGTAAGGGATTCCAGGTTTGTTTGTGTTCTTCCCCAAACAGTGTCACACTGATGACATTTAAATTCAGTGGAGCAGGCACAGAAGGGGCAGCAGCAGAGCAGGCTTCCCTCTCTGCTGCTGTAGGAAGAGCCAGCTGGAGCGTGGGGACAGTGATGAGGCCAGGCAGACCTCTGCCAAGGCTGGCAGCAAACAAAGCCCACTAAAACCGGTTACAATGTGTTAAATCGCTAGTTCACAGCAGACATGAAGGAGAAACCTTTCTCTTCTGTGTGTATGGGTAAATTGCTCAGAAGTAAAGGTAATGATTGCTTCTGATAACTTAAAATTTTAATTTAGTTGCACCTCTTTTTAGCTTTCTTGGTTTTTCCTCTGAGTACTGTTCATTTGTTGCTTGGGTGCTGAGTTCCTGCAGTTCTGATTTCCCTTTTTTTGATTAAGACCTTAATTCAAGTGAGCTACACCCCTCTGCAGCACACAAATCATGGAGCATAGGCAGGGATCTGGAGGTCTTGCCTTCACCCCCCTCAGCTTCCATCTCATCCTGGCAGCCCTTTGGGACTGGTGGTGCAGGGGTGGCACTGGATCCTGCAAGCAGTTTGGGGCTCATTCAGGTTGGTGGTAGAGGCTTGGAAAAGAACAGAGACTGTTTCTCTGCTGCCAGCAGAAGCACTGGAAATTCAGCATTCCCTATTCCCTGGGCTCTGGGGGTTGGTGCCCTGAGTGGCAGTGTGAAGGATGGTGCCTTTTTTTTAACTTTTGGGAGGAGTTACTTGTAATATAAAAGGATGGAAATTAATGTAGAAACTCAGTCACAATTTCTTTATTAGAAGAGCATTTTTTACTCTTTGCCATGAGGAAGAAAAAAGGGATGGAAAACAAACTGATTTAAAAATGTTTCCAAATTAGTGTTAGTGGCAGCGTGCTCTGAGGCAGCTCAGCACTTGGTGCTGTTTGAGGCTATAAGGGCAGGAGTGCTCTTATGCTCAGCACTTCAGTGGAGCTGTGATAGCTGGCAGCCTCCATGGACTTCCCTAGGGAGCACCACGGATGCTCAGAGCTCAGCAGGATCAGACCTTATATTAATATTACCAAATGATGGAGCGCAAGGCACCCAGAGAAAAATAAGTTTGAGTCCCACTGGAATTCTTGGGCCCCTGTGACAATTTTCAGTATGGAAGCTTCAGGCAAGTTTTAACACAGCCAACAAATTGTTGAAATCTTTGTATTTCTGGGGTGTATAAATTCTGCATGAGGGGACCTTCTTACCAGATAGCTTTTGAATGCTGCACTCCTCTTACAGAGTTTACACTGGTGCAGCTTCTGGAACTTGTTCAGATTGAGCAGCTCTGGTTATGTATAAGAGATAATATGTAACTGAGCTGATCTTTTTTCTTTTTTTCTTTTCTTTTTTTAAACAGTGGAGTTTGTTGGGAACTCAAGAACAGAAAAATACAGATGGTTGTGTTACTGTAATATTAATGTCTCAGATGAATAGGTTTCTAAAATGTGACATTTAGGAAATAATATCTTGTCTTTTTTGCACTTGGAGAAGACTATAATTTCAGTGTGAATATTTCTTTGTGTGGTTTTTTTAAAAATTTATTTTTAGAAGACTGTTTTGCTGGATATTGAGCATGTAAAACACTGAGATGATGTTGCTATGAGACCCTTCACCATTTCATTTCCAGATTAGGAGTCTTAAGCTATGAGACTGTGATGATAGTTCAGCTCAGCTTGTTGCATGTTAGTTTTATGAACGAATCTACACGTGGTTATCACCTGGGTGACTTGGGTGACTCTCAGTTAAATAACAGGAAATGCAGAAGTCACTCCCCAAGAAAACCCAAACCCAACAGTTTCTTTAAATATAAACCCCTCTAAATACAGCTATAAATATGGTCCTGGAAACAGCTCAGTGTTGTCTCTTGACAGCTGCATTCTGAATTCTTAGAACTTTGAATTTACACTTCCTCTGCTGGAAAGGGAGCATCTCTTCACTCTCATCTCTGCACAATTCAGCAGGACACATTCCCTAAGAAAAGAAACCCTTCCTAAGATGAGCAGACTCTTCAGCTGCACAGTGATACTTGGGTACTTTGACTCAAGGTTATTTACTTTTCCTCCCTTTAAAAAAATTTTTTATTATTATTATTATTGTGACATTGGTCTCTAATTTGCTCCATTCCATGGGCTTTTGGGGTTTTTTGTCCCTTTTACATCCATAAAGAAACAGGGCTCTGGGAGCTGTTTGTTCCTCTTTTGCTTTCCTGCATGACCTGCAGTGACTATCATTGTGAGTAGGCGGTGAGGGGAGAACAAACTGCTTATGCCTGTTAGGGTTTCATGATTTTGGTAACAGTGTGCTGCTTCTTTCAGATCCAGGTATATTTGAACACCCTGGGAAGGAGAGGTGGGTTCCCATTGGCACAGCAGGTATATTTCTCCAGCACTCCCAGGACCCTGGCAGCAGGTGCTGCAGGCTGGCTCCCAGCTCACTCTGCCTGCCATGCTGGAGGGGGGACTGGGAAGCTCCAGAGGACTGGCACTTCTAAGTATGCATCAATGAAGTCAATTTTTCCAGCAGAAGCCATTTCCTTCCCCACAGCACCTTCCTGTCTCTTTTGCAGAGAGGATGCTGTGGCAGCAGCCACTGCTGCATCTCAGCAAGTCTGTGCAGATAACTCGCAACAAGTCACAGAGAAAATGCCTCCTTTCCGTAGGGGTTTAATTAGGCTGTGAATTACATTAGCAGAGAGGGCATACTTACTGTGCCATACGGTGGGCATCACTCAAGCTGGGCATGAAAGGGCAGGAGCCGCAGGGTGTGCAGCAGAGACTGAGCTCCCCGAGACTTGTAAAGGCTGAATAAAGCACAGCATTTGTAGTGGTGCATCTCCATTGAGCCTGGTCACAGGCTGCACCACCAGAACTGTGCCGGACCTCCAGAGATACGTGTGAGTGGTCTGGCAGCGAATCCTCGCACAGTGGGATGTGGTGTGGGCAGTGTGCGTGTGCTGCTATGTGTACTTGTGTGGTGGTCCTGCTGTCCTACTAGGTCAGGCTGTGTTTTCACAGTGTGTGAGGAAATATGGTATTGGAAAGGTTGCTTTGATGCTCTGAGGGGGCTTCATGTTGCCCTCTGAGTCTGTGCTGGAAGACTGCTAAACATTGTGTCATCTGTCCTTTAAACTGCCTCATGAGCCAGGCAATGGGGATACTGCTGGGCAGGAAGGGGGGACATTGGCTGAGCTGTGTTTCAGGAGGTATTTTTTCTTGCTTTCCTTTGCCATTCTTCACAAAGAGTTAAAATGGATGACAAAATAAGCAATGGATCCTCCCCCAAAAATGCCATCCTCAAAACCAGTAGTGGCTGGAAGGAAGAGAGTATGCATAAACTTAGAGTGCAGGAAAGTGCCTGATCTGGTTTATTCTGTTCCTGAGGGCTGAGCAAGCAGCTGTGAGTGAAATTATATATAAGTGCACACTTTTTCGTGCACACACACGAACACAGAGCTCTGCATTTGCCATTAAAAGTGCAGTAGCATGCACTCTGCATATGAAAGATGATGTCTGTGCTAAAGGTACATCACCCAGGGGGAGTTGTGCTGTCAGGGACTACAAAGGAGAGAATCACTGATATATACATTGCTGGAAAACATAAGAGGTTGCAGAAGCAGAACTAACTGTGCTGTTTAGGCTTCTTTTTTACATTTTTATTTATTAAAATGCTCTAGGTGCAGAGTAGCTCTTCTCATTATTTATAACTGTCGCTGCCGCCTTGAAATGAAACTGCAGGCACTTTGATAAATGTGGTGAAAGCTTGTCTGGTGTCCCTGCCACTTCTCTAAAGTGCCTTCTGCGTCCTCTGCTGAATTGCTGTTTCATCAGTTTGGACAGCAGTGTTCCTCAGCAAATTGCAGTAAAAGTCTAGTTGCATCATCCCATGCTAATGGAAATGGAGCAGGAGGGAGTGAGCATGTGCCATGAGCATCCTGTAAGTGCTAGGCACAGGGACAGGACGAAGAAGACAGCCCTGCTGAGCCCCACTCACTTCTCCATCCTGGTGAGTTTGGTGGCATAAAGGCTCCTGTTCAGGGTTGTTGTGAGCGTGCTTTTCTTTCGCCATGTGCTGTCAGCTAGGATGTCATTCTTGTTTGAATTGCCTGTGCCAGAGGGCAGAAATTAAGTTCTTCCAGCCTCAGCCCCTCCTTCCTATCATCTCACTGCCCATGGTGTGGGGAGGTCAACTGATGGGCTGTACTGGGGCTGTCCTGATGGCTGAGTGCAGGGAGCTTTTTAAAAGGCTTGAAGAATGCAACTCTCCTGGGACCAGAGAAGGCTAAAATGTTGACATTGAAAAATCTGGTGGCCAAAACAAAGGGAGAAAGTTTGTTTAAAACAAACAACCAACAAACAAGCCAACCAACAAAAAAACACCCAATCATCAACAAGAAAGAAGCCTCTCAAAACCCTGACTTCTTGAGCAGAGGGACTTGCTCTTAGATCACCTTGCTAAGCAGAAGCTGAAGCAAGCCTGTCAGGATGATGAGGCAATGGAAAGCTTGTCCTGCAAGGGGAGATTAGAAGAGCTTGGACTGTTTAGCCTCAGGAAAATGGTAGGCAGAGTATGAGAGTGCTCTGTAAATATGTTAGCAGGTAAACAGTGTGAAAAGGGAAGAGTTTTTAAGGCTAAGGGAAGGTGTTTGCAACAGTACAGGCTCCTATAAATCATTTGTGGTAATCTAGTCTAGGAATTAAAACACAGTTTCCTACTGTTAGGTGGGGGAAGTTTGGAAAGCAGCTTCCAAGCAGAACAACAGGAACAAAATGCCCACACAGGCTTTAAGATGAGTCTCAATCTGTCTGTGAAGGGGATTGTATTAAGAGGACCAGGCTCTGTGTGCCAGTAGATTCTGTTCCATGCTGCTTGCTGTGTTTCCTAGTCCCACATTAACTATTCAGGCTTTGTGTATGAGATGTGCATAAATAGAAATCATGGATTAAACTGAGTGGTTTGCAACTTCAAACTCATTTGTTGGGGGTTGTGTGTTTATTTGTTTTGGTTTTTGTAATTTGGTTTTGTTTTTTTTTTTTCCATGGCTCCTTTCAGGGTGTCCTTTTGACCTGAATATGTCACAGCAGCATTTCACCCAGTGCCCAGGTTTCCCCTTCCTCGTCCTCAAGCCGTCTCACTTTTGTGCAAGCTGTTTCCACCAATGCATAGCACAACTCAGCACTTTTGGGGGCTGAAAGCTATTTACCAGCTAAGAGGGCAAGAGTACAGAACTATTTTCAGCAGTGTGACCCACCTCAGCCAATTGGATTGTGTCTGGTAATCCTATTTGGTGGAGATGGGTTCACGTAACCTGAAATAGTTTCTGCTCTTTGCCTTCACCTCTGGCTCCCGTTCCTATACAGCAACTGGGTTGTGGTGCCTGTGCTGTAAGACCTGACTTCCAGAGGGGAAAAGGGCAGTGTGAGTGCTTGGGCTGAAGCTCCCTTCCAGGAGGTTGTCCCTTTTTTCCCACTGGTGCCCCATGGGGCGATGTCCTTGTGCCATGATGCGAGGTGGCTCTCCACCCCTGTGGAATCAGGCATGGATGTGTCTAGCTCTGACCTTCTAATTACAGCCCAGGCACCAGCCTAAACCTTGGCTTGTCCCTTTGGTGAGGAACAGTACTGTGGATTGCCACTGCAGCACTTCCATTTTTGCCTGCACTCCCACCTCCTGATGGTCATGTGTATCCTGGAACGGGCAGGAAGGAATTAAGTCAGATAAAGAAAAGGACATCAATGTTCTCTTAAACAATTCATTTCAAATGTGTAAAGTATTTCAAAGTCATGAAAAATCTATTGCCCAAATTAAGCCAAGAATAGATATTGCTATTTAGCCCAAACTTTCCAGACAGGATTTGAGGCTCCAGGGTTTTTATTGGTGCAGTAACTAAACAGTGAACTCGCAGGATCCTTTTTTACCCCAGTTTTACTTTGAGGAAAGGATTGTGAAGCTGCACTGTCTACTTCATCCTTATAGCTTTGCACCTTGTTGCCACTTTTAGCCCTGTTTGACAGGAGTCTCCAAAATACTGCATTTGCAGTATTTTTGAAGTCATCAAATCATACAGCCAGACTAAGAAAGGAAACCCTACTGAGGAAAAGGAGGTCTATAATGTGAATTTAGGTAGAGTATTAGGCATAAGAAAATCCAAGCCAGCAGGCTGCAGGAATCTAGGCTTCAGTCCTGCTACTCAGGGATTCCTTGAGTATTTGGGATGGGGGTGGGTGTGTAAAGCTGAATATCTCTGAGCCTGTACAGGACTACAGAGCAGGAATGTTGCAGAGTTTTGTAGTTACCAGTTATAGCTCAGCTCAGCTGAGGCACTTTCTAGCCTTGATTGCTGCAACTTTCATCCCTTTGATTGATGGAGAGTACCATGCATACTGAGCTGGGCTCACATGCCTGCCTCCTCTCTCCTCAAAAAAGAACAACTGTGGGCTAATCCCCTGGGCAGCCCCAATAGCAATGAGAGATCCTGTGCCCTCCCTTGTGGGGTAAGATGAGATGCTCCCTCTGGCACAGGTCCCGCAGGTGCTGCCCAGCCCATACCATGGGTCAGTGCTTCTTCTGGCTTGTGCCTGTGCTCAGCAAAGCCATCCCCCTTATTTCAAGGCATAACACTTGGAATGGCAGTGGCATGTTCTCTGGAGGAGTGGGAGGAATAGGAAGGCTGTCTGAGGATAAGGTGCAGTCTGCTATGAGAATCACAGAATATTCTGAGTTGGAAGGGACCCACAAGGATCATCAAGTCCAGATCTTACATGAATGACCCATAAAGGGATTGAATCCACAACCTTGGCATTTTGGATTTATTTAGCACCAGGCCCTAGCCAACAGAGCTAAATTCAGGGTAATTTTCCTAGCAAAAGCTAGGAAACTGGAGTGTATGGTGTGTCACTAAACCCAGTGTCAACTCAGGCATTGGGCTTTTGTTGTCAGGGGTGCTGGACCAGGCTGAGCCTGACTCCCAGTGCTGTGTGTGGTGAGCCTTTGTCTGCCCTGTGATGCAGCAAAACAGCTGGCAAGTGTTATCAGAGACCAGTGTATGCAGTGCTTTGCACTGCTTTAGACAGTGCCTTTTGTCATGGGCCATTGCAGATGCTGAGTTAAGCCTGGCAGCAAACCCAGGAGGTGGGCCAAGTGTGCTACAAGCTAGGGCAAGCTGGGGGAGCATGTGGAGTCACCCTGGTGGAGTCACAGGATGGATAGGGTAGGGCAGGGACAGACTCCTGGCAGTCTCCCTTTCTTTGCAGCAATCAGACTCAGCATTTGTTGCGTGATGGCTTGATCACTCCAACCTGCAGCTTTTCCCTCACCTGCCCTCCTGGCCTGTGCAGCAGCAGCAGCTGCTGCTGCATGGGAATGAAATGCTTTTCCTGCTACACAAATATCCAGCACTGCAAAATTAGGCTGGAGTTTCTCCCTTTCTCCTCTACCCCAGCATCCTTGTTCCTCTGTTTTTGAGGGATGATGTGAGTTCTCCCAGAGATATTCAGCAGTGACATATGGTTTATTGTGGTTTCCTTTTCCTGCCTTCTCACAAAGTAAAACTTTTTCTTGTTTCAGTGTTGGCACAGCAAGGGCATTGGATTTGGATCCAGCACGAAGATGAGCAGCCAGCATAAAACCTGGGCGAGTTTATGGAGTAAATAATACACCCAATTCATCTCACTATGTCATTTGCACTAGATGTCTTGGAAACCAGAGCCTCAGTTGGACAGGAAAGCCTGCACCAACTGGAGCTGAAAGGATCTTTCCAGCCTGAGTGCTGGCATCCCTGGAGGGATTTCCTTCAAGGCTTTCTCAGTTTACCTGGACAATGGTCATAAGCTTAGCCTTTCTTGCACATGCTTTAATCTCATGTTTCAGACTGTCTGTTAGTCATCTGTAGGGTCAGGAGGGCATTTCTCTCTCTGATCAGCATGGCAGATCTGCTGCAATCTGGTTGGATTTTTTTCCTTCTCAGTACTTCAGGGCACATTTTATTTTATCAAATTTCTGGGCACTTTTGCCTAAAAAGTTCCTCCAGAGGGTGAAGGCAGGACATTTCAGGGTGTCAGTGGAGTGCTTTATGTGCCTTTCTGTCCCTGGGCACTCTGCAGTTACAGCTTTGGCTGCTGTCAGGGGAGGAGGGTGAAGTTACTCTTTGTGGGACATTTGCATATTAAAATGCCCATTGCCAGACTGCCAGCAATTACATGGTGTTTTCAGTCCTTCCTTCCTAGTGACTGGGATGCAATTCATCCAAGGACTGGCAGGTTGCTTGCAGTCTGTGGTGGGGATCAGGCTTCCTTGGGGACTGCCACCAAGTTTTCCTGCATCCTCCTTCAACTGTAGCCAGTGTTCTCAAGCTGCTCAGATCTGAGGGCTGCTGTGCTCCACTTCCCTCCCTCTCTACTCTCTGAATTTTGTTGTTCACCTCATTTAGTTCAGAATTGCAGCAGTCAGGGTGTTAAAAAACAAACAAACAAGCAAAATCTATCAATAATCTGCGTTTAGAAACAAACCTCCAGGGTGTTTAATTAAACCCAGTGTGATGGGAGGCAGCCAAAAGGCATGTGTGGTGTGTGTGTGTGCACAGACAGCTGGCCATGGGGGAGTGGCAAGTGTGTACGTGTGGGTGAGAGAGGGAATAAAAGATCTGGTTAAATGGATCCTTTCTATCCGAGCTCCAAATATAATGTTCTTAAACGTGTAACCCACGAGAAAACAACAATCCTCTCATGAAATATGCAGAGATGCTTGTGCCAGGAAAAGGTCAGCAACCCGGCTTCACAGGGCTAGCACAGCTGTAGGCTGGGGTAGCTGAGGGTTTTAGTGGGGAAGAGACATCCCAGCCAACCCTCTCCTGGCACAGGGGCTGGATTTTCCTGCTGGAATCAAGCTGGAAGGCTGATGGCTCTCACCTAGTTTGAAAGAGACAAAAGGTGGGCCAGGAAAGGAATGTGTGGGCTGTTCTTTTACCTAGGTTTAGGTTGCTGACAGAGAGGAAGTAGAAAGAGGAATAGGAACAAAGCTATGAGTTTCAACTCCTATTTTGTCCCTGCAACACATGAAATCTATGCGTCTTTCCTTCATGAACTACTTACCACCTGGATATCATGAAGAACTGATTTTATTTTCTTCGTCAGTTACGTTGGAAGACACAAAAAGAGAAACCTGGGTGTACAGGGGGAAGTAATTCTGACCTAGTAGACCTGCCTTTTCTTTTTAAATCAGTTTCATAGAATCATGTACACACTTTGTCCATTTTTTTTTTTCCAGCTTGTGTTCTCTATTTGCCAAAAATATTTAGCTTCTTCTTCCCTTTCACTGCCCTGCAGAGTCCCTCCTCATTTGCCTACCTCTGCTGCCCCGGAAAAGGGAGGCACAGGACCTTGGTGCCTGGTAGCTTTCCCTGGTGGGCAGGTGGGAGCCCTCAAGGATAGTTGCCCTTTTCTGGGCAGCTGAGGATGTAAATGGGGCGTGTGCCTTCGGAGCTCAGTGCTGGCTGCAGTGGGTCTCCCAGTGAGCAGTTCTCCTGCTGCCAGTGTTACAGGCTGTGGGTGCCACAGCTGTGTGCAAAGCCAGCATCATTCTCGTGTGCCTGATGCTCACTTAAAAACAAGGGGGAACAGAAAAAGGGGTTTTGTTTTCCAGCTGAAATAGCTTCAACAAGTCACGGGCATAGTCCCCGTAAATGCAAGCGTTGTGTGCGGCCCTGGGATAACTGGCTCTGTTGTGCTTGTCCCCAGGCAGCCACCAGGCCCACAGGGGCTCCTCTGAGCTGGGGTTGGTGAAAGGCAGAAGATGTGATGGGGGGAAGGATTGCCACAAGGATGGTGATTTACCATCCATTGCAAATAGCCTCGCAACTGAGAGGTTTGCCAAGAGTGAGGTGTAGCTGCTGCTGCTGAGCTTTTCAGCCATATGAGAGCAGCAAGCCATCGTGCTAGCTGAAACAAGAGGAATATTGCGTCAAGGTGTTACCTAATGATGGTGGCTTTGCAGTCTATGAAGCCTGCAGTCCTGTGTCTTCCCTGAAATTCAGGTTGGTGAAAAGAATTAGGGTGGAAGGGCCCATCTAGTCCACCCGCAGGCAGAGCAGTGCAGCCTGTAACTTTACATTAAAGCCTTTCAGCTGCACTTTTGCTGTCAGGTTTGGCAACTGCACAGCTTTTCTCTTGCTTCCCAGTGAGCTCTAGACTGCTTCAATGCATGTGGAGCTATTGTATGTGTTGGGTCATAGGGGAGGGTGGCTGCTCTGTCCAGCTCCTGGTTCAAGCTGCTCCTCCACGATGCCATTTCTGTGCCACAGCAGGTCATGCAGGTTCTTATCAGCTCTAATTAATGCTCCTGGCAGTGATGACAAGTGGCCCACAGAAGTGTGAATCTAGTTTAAGGAGACTAAGAAGCCAAAAGGAAAAAAAAGAAAGAAAGTCTTCTAATCTGATCCGTTATGCTCAGGCCAAGAGATCAGCAAAATGATCAAGCAAGGAAGAGAAACAACTTCTGGCTACTAGATTTTGCATCCCTATCCAGGCCAAGTGCTGGGGGTAACTATTAAACGATTGTAGCACACTGAACATCAATCTTGTAACAAGCTTGGATAATACCCTCTGGTGAATTAACAAGGACTGCTGATATCTAAGTGCTTTTCAGCTGTATGTTGCCAGGAATAAGTCTCAGTTCTGGGGGGCCTGAGTCTCTCCTCAATCTGAGTTTAATTCCCTCCCATCTGCTGTCTGCATTTCCCGACGATCCTCACCCAAGTAGGGCACAGCATGTGTTTTGAGGGGAGTGGGGACATGCTGGGCTCTCTGTGGGCTGAAATTTCCCAGGCAGAGAATTTCTGCTGTGTGGGTATATCCAGGGTCCGTTGTGGTCTTTGTGCCCCCGCATGAGCAACCGGGTGCTGCCTCAGCCAAAATGTCCCAGGAGCCTCTGCTAAGGTGGCTCTGCTGGTAGAGCAAAACCATCCAAGCTTGTGCAGTCTGGAGCAGGGGACAAAGGCGGTCTCATTCCCACCATTGCTGTGGGGAATAATGGGGATAATTGTCTCATTATTCCTGCAGCCTCCACAGCTCCCAAAGAAAGTAACTGGTGTGCAACAATGCCTCTGCTGTAAATAACCCCCTCAGCACATTCCACTGAAGCAGAAGACGGAGGTATAAAGCACTGTCTGCCCTCAGACCACGCTCAGAGCACTTGGACTTTGGTCCACTGAGCTTTAAGTTTTGGGTGGCTGTTTTTGTTTTGGCTTGTTTTTTTTTTTTTGAAAGTGGGGCAGGGAGTTCTGTGTGGGCTTTCTAATGTTTTATTTATTAAATCAAGGGCATGGACGTATGTTCAGTTTGCAACAGTTGGAGCTGTGCAAGAAGCCTGTGTCACCCTTGTCCTGGATGTGACTGGCAGCCTCATGCAGTGGGCAGGAAGGGGAATTTCTGTCCTGGCTATGCCAGTGCAAAACTGGGGAGTGTCACTTATTCCTCCTGAGTCTGTCAAAATGAATCTTCCTCTTCAGGGATCAAAAATGTCCCTGAGATCCTTGTTTGGAAGGAGGCAAGACTAGGGGGTAGGAACAGGAGAGGTTTTGCCAAGGTTCCTGCAGCCTGCAGAGAGCCAAGGGCAGAACTGGGTGCCATGACTCAGGTTTATTCACTTTGCCTTGTTTAAAAGGTGTCCCATAAAAAGAAATATATGCTGCCATTGGAAGCAGAGAAGTTTATTTTGTCAGACTTCTGCGTGTTTCACTGATCCATTGCTGGTTTGTGGAGGTTACTGCAGTGCTGCTGATGCCTGTGCCATTATCTGTGGGTGCCTGAAATCTCCTGGAGTATGATTGGTTTTTTTCTCTACTTGTTACTCACATGAGAAATATCAGGAAGCTGTCTCCCAGGTTTTCCTGGAGGATTTCTGGAAGACTGAAAAAGTGTATCATGAAGTTTCTTCATCCTTGTCTGAAAATTGCATTGGCTTTCAGGAAAAGAGACATTTCGCATAGCATGTCAGGCAACTGGTTTAATTAAGTGTTAACATAAAGCAGAAGGTGAGTTTTCTATGTTTCTTTCAGTTTCCTTGCTCAAGCTCCTATTCTGTTGGTTGTTATGTGACTATTTCATTAGCTCACTGGAGATGTCTTTGGCAAAAAATAGGAAGCTGAGACCTAATATATCTTATGTATCTTAAAAACAACTAAAAGAGCAGGTGTAAAAAAACCCCATCCATCCATGAATTTTCACCTAGGCCTCAAACTATTGCAGACTCACAAAAACAAAAATCCAAAGACCAAAGCATCCTTCTCCTGTGGCCCTGCTGGGAACAAGGCTGGTGTTGGCTGGCACATGAACTTTCTCTGTGCCACCACTGTGCTGCAGCTGGGCTGAAGGCAGGGGCAGAGCGAGGCGGGTGTGGGTGCTCCTGAAGGAGAGCAGAGCCAGCTGCACAGAGCCAGGGCAGCCCCCATCACTTTGTCCCAGGCTCTGATGCTGACTTGCTGCAAAATTTGAGTGCCTCCTTTTCCAGCACATAAAACTGGGAAGGGTGGCTGTTGCTTGTAGTGAAAGGAGGCAGTGTGTGAATCAGTGGGGGTTGTGCTCATGTCTCTGCAAAGTGCTGGATGGATGTGAAATGTCTTTATTCGCTGTCTGGTCCCAAACCCAAAGCTCTGTGAGGCTGTGCAGAGGAGGGATCCCTCTTCCTTGCAGGCCATCTGCAAACCTTCCTGCCAGCAGCCTCTGCTGCCCCCACACTGAGCCAGCAACTCACTGGTATGTTGGGGCTGACTGACGCTGGGCAAGTGGCAGCTTACACAGAGGGTGGAGCTTTCTGAAATCCTGGACCTAACCTCAGCAAGTACAGGCTCTAGCCAAGCAATAAGACTTCTCCATCTTTACCACACCATCTGTCTTCTTCAACTTTCTGTAATCTTTCAGCTGCTGGATTAGAAATTATCACTATGCAGTGCTGGGCTGAATCCAAAATAGGGTTCCTCCTTCAAGTGATTCAGGAGAGGAAAGTCTTGCTAAAATGTGGTGTCTTTCCCCTTCTCCTCAGGGCCTGCCTTGGAGCATCCTGGAGTGGTAGAGCTGGATTTATGCTTTGTGTCTTGATATCTTCTTCCCATGCCATGTGCAGGGATAAAGGGGATGGCACTTGTGACTTAGCAGGACTAGTGCTGGGAGAGGAACACAACTGCTTATTTCTCCTCTAGTCCAGTCTTTGCTAAACAACATTCCCATTGCTGGTGTGCATGTGGGAGAAGTTCTGGGTCCTGCACTTGGTCATTATCAGTCTGATTTCCTGGAATCAAAGGAGAAATTGGTCCTTCCTGTGCATTTTTACAAGACCAGATATTTTGAGGAGTGAGACAATACACTTTCTTCCCATGTACTGTTTCTGACATCCATGTTATCAGTGTCACATGCCTACCATTGCCAGATGTTTCCTTGCTGCTTAAAACATTTTGCCTCTTCTTCCAGCACCACTGGCATTCTTTCCACAGGGGACACAACATGAGGTTGTAAGGCTCAGAGCAGAGTGACTGGTGCATGGTGCTGCTGGTGTCACCCAGACACTCGAGCAGACCAAGTGCCTTTGTGCCACAAATGCGTGCAGGACTCTGGAACACAATAAGGCATCTTTCCTGCTCTTACCCCACTGATGGTAATGCCAGTTTTATCAGGGTGAGTCCTGCTAGCTTTTTCTTGATGTTTCCCCATTGTATTTGGAAGAGTATTTAGGGACCTGTGGCTTAAGCATCTGCCAGTGGCACCGAGGTTATTATATGCCTATGTACAGAAGTGCTGCCACACCAAGGGGCACAACATATGTCCAGGGTCCCTCAATCTGGAGAAGTCAGTGTGCTGGCTGGGATGGTGGGGTAGGAGGCAGTGAGCCATCTCAGTCGGAGGACCCAGGGAGATGCCTGGTTTCTCATGCCAGTCACGAGCCAGCAGTATTTTATAAAGGGCTGGCTGGTGCTGCTGGTTATAGGCATTATTTTAGAATGTGTTTTATTAATGTTGAAATTTGAACCAGGAGAGGAACAGCTTAGTTGGTTATGCAGTACCAGAAGGAATAGGGAGCCATTAAAATGTATCTGGGTGAGCAAGGCTGGGCGTGTGGGTGCACACAGAGACAGCAGATCTCAGCAATGAGAAGGGGTCCTTCGGTAACACTTATTTTTCTGACAGAAGCTGCACTTTTGTTGCCGCTCTGTGAGGTGCAGTGCAGAAAGGATGATTGCCTGGAGGGTGCTGCTGGGAAGTGAAGCTGTGTGCAGTTTCCTCAGGGAAGCAGCATTTCCTTTTGTGAACCATCCCTCTGTGTGCCGGTGTTAATGGTGCTGAGTTGCCACTCAGTGTCATATGTCCCTGCCTCCCAAAAGAACCTCTGCTGTGGAAAGGGAACAGAGAGGGGGAAACGGAAAGCTGAGAAGTGGGGGATTTACAGTCTCACAGGGTGGTGATGTGGACAATGCCTACATGAGATGCTGCAGGCAGAAGTAAGCTCACTTGACCTTCTGTCTGAGCCGGTGGATGAAAGCCGGCACTGGTCTGAAAGCCGTGAGATTGCTTCAGTGCAGCACTGGGTATGAGCTCATGCCCCTTGTATCTCAGCACGCCAACCACAGCTATGCAGCTTCATCCTGGCTTCCTCCTGCCTGCAATACTCCAGATAAATGTACCTGTGGCTTTGCAGGTGCCATCTTCTGCTTATAACCCCTGCTTTTCCCAAAATACAGCCCGCCTCCAAGTGCATGTTTAAGGGAAGGCTGCCCGGGCTGTCCCTTAAATAAGTAAGATGGCTCTAATGTGCACCAGCTGGTCCCATCACCTTCAGATGTAATTGTTTAATGTACACGTTGTACATTAGCTTAGCAACTTGACAGTCATGCCATGGTTCACACAGGAATCCCAAATATCACAATGCAACCTTGCAGCATGACCATTACTCTTGAAACATACCTTTAAAAATAACAGTTAGGCTGAAGATCCCAATTTCTGTTTCTCTATAAGGTTGAATATTCCCATGCTGTGGACACCTTTGGTGTCCTAGCAGATGGCCTGCAGAGTGTCAGTGTTTGAGAAGTCACTTGCTACAGTGGTTGGAGGATTAAGCTTAGAAGGGGTGGGTTTGCCCTGAGGAATGATCCCCAAAACTGCTGATTTGGAGAGTCCTTTCTATACACTGCAGTTATTTGCACACAAACCTATCATCTGTTCTCCTCCTGGGATTTGCTGTTTATACGGAGGAGAGCAAATAAAGATTCTTCTGCCATTTCAATGGAAGCCAGGGAGCTTTTAAGCAGGCAGAGCAGCTACTGGCATCCCTGTCTCTCTGCTGAAGAAATGGGGTGACTGCTAAGAGAGATGTGAGATGTCACACTTCCTTTTCATCTGAGGGATGAAAAACACCGTACAGGCATTTAAGCTTTACAAAATCCCCCTGCAAGGTGTAGGAGGAGTTTTTTACAGATGGAGAAACTGAGACAAAATGCCTAGCTGCTGCTTGATCCATTCATTACTGAAAGAATTGAGGACAGAAGTTGGGACACCTATTCATAGCACTGACCACAAGGTCCTCCCTCCCTCTCACCTTGGGAGGGACACAGCCCATGCAGCAGTGCTCCTGGGAGGGCTTTCAGTGTCTGCTTCGGTCAGGAGACTATTTTGCAGATGTGTCTCCTCCATTCTTGCAATGACATTGCGTCTGACCTGTATTTCTTAAATATTTTGTTTAACCACGCAATTTCAGGTATGTCAGCCTGCAAGACCCATCTGTATGTGCTTGCCATTCCCTATCCCTCCCTGTTTTCAATCTATGCCAGTGCACTGCTTACTTGAATCATAAAAACTCTCACTTGGTGTGGGCTTTTTGTTTACCTGCTTGTGGTTCCGTGCTCCCCTTTCCGTATCGCCTTGCCAGCTATGGTGCAAACAAAACCTGTGTGTGGGGGAAGGGAGCAGGCTGGGAATGCCCATCCTCTCGGGGACACGTCTGATCCTGCATGTTGTGAATGAGAGCTGCTACTCTGTCCTCCCTTCCTCTTCCCTGCAGTGAGCTGACCATCTGCTTACCTTAATGGACTAGAGATTAGCCCGGGGGTTAAGTTATCAACATAATTAACCTAGATTTCTCCTCTACGGCTGAGGCAATTTTTACTTATCTACTGCTCAGGTGATGTTGTGAAATTCAGACGGCTCTCGAGGAACAACAGAAACTGGAGCAAGTGGAGGGGAAGACTTTCAAAGTTTGAAATTACTCTGAAGCCCCCAAGGCACAGAGATAAGAGATGATGAAGCTTGCACAGGGTCACATGTGTTCTCAGCTATGAGAACAGTATTGAAGAGAAATCTAATATATTATTAATACTGCCAGTTCCTTACGTGGAGGGCTTTTCAGGTCTGCATCTCAAACCAGGCAAGACTCTTTATCTCTGTTTATGGAAATTTGTTCCTGGAACGTATGCAGAAAGCTAACAAATTGAAAATATTACATCCCTGTGTTTCTGTCCAGATGACTTTTGTCATCTACCTGTAGGACAATTCCCAGCTTGTGCTCTTTACCAGTGGTTCGGTGACAGGCTATCGTTCCGTACTGTAGTCATGTATCACCAGAAACTCTTTTAATTCTGGCTTAGTATGCTAGACCTAATGTGACTCCATAGCCATGTGTGGGTGGCTTTTATGCTACATTTTTCTTGACAGTAAAAGATTGCAGTTGCCACTTCAGAGCATCCCTAGCTGCCTTTCCTGCCCTAGATTCAGGCTGTGTTTTTGGATAGTGCTATTGGACTTGTGCACAGGCGGTCTTCCTTTGCAGGGCCAGCGATGGCAAGGCAGTGCCCCACGTTTCAAAGGGCACCAAGGTCCTCCATACACCCCCTGGGGTTCTTCTGCCTGTGGCCACGGCTTTGGAGCCGTGTGCCTTTGCACTTGGATTCAGCTTGCCGTGGGTGGAGATCCCCTGCAGAGGCTGTGAGTGTGGGAGCACTGTCTGACCCATCCCCGCGGGCACTTCCCGTGCCAGAGGACATGCCACTCAAACGATGATTGTAATTACCGTCCTGGAAGCTTTTAATCTCTTGGTTAAATAAAACCAACAAATGATAACGGGAGTAGGAAGCTGCAGCTGGCTGGAGGACAGCCCCGCCAGGAGCAATGAGATGTGCGAATGAACAAACAACCGCATCCTGCCAGAGACACCTAATCTTCCTAATGATGAAATTAGCATGCAGCTTTGGTCAGATCCCACCCACACCTCGGTGCTCAGCCCCAGACATCTCTTTGGCACAGAGGCAGGCAAGTTAGAAGGAGTTCAAAGAATAACAACGATTAGGGTGCTGGAGGGGAGCCGAGGTATGAGGAAAGATTAAAGCAACTAAGTGTGTTTATTATGGATAATTGGTGATTAAGGGGGGAAATCTAACTGTCTTCCTGTAATTTGAAGGGTGTGAACTTGAGGGGAGCTGATCAGAAGGGTAGCAGGAGGTATATAAGTAGGAATGATGTGATACAGCGCAAGGAAAGAAATGTAGGTAGAATATCAAGCAAACTCCTAATTACATTTTTCAGTCTGGCTTATGAGTGACAATGGTAAAGCCATGATGTTTTGGGGTGCATATATACAGACAGAAAAATGCTGTATCCATTAGTAAATTGACCCTCCAGTAGTAAATTACCCTGTACAGCAAGAGCTGGACTGCCTGAGACCATACACGTTTTGCCCCCTTTTCCACATCTTTTTTGTTCTCTACAAATATATACATATATAGGAGGAAACAAACAGCACTAGCACTTGTGATTTTCAGTGGAGACATGTTGCAAATGTTACATTTTCCAGTAACACTTTACCCCACACTGTCACTGTAAAATCTGTCTGCTGTCAAACTGTAGTGGGGTGTCAGTCCTCATGTCTCTTTGATAAGGTCTGGGAAGGATTTGGCGGACATTAGCAGCACCCAACGCTCCCAGACTCTGCTGAGAGCAGCTGTCCTCGGTGAAATGGGGGGAGCCCTCGTGGTGCTGATTTGTTTGGAGACAGAAAAGCCTCAGACCATGCCTGCACTGATTTTTGTATGCGCTGCTTGGTGTGCACTGGCAAATCTGTGTGCCCATCACACTGCTGGGCTTGTGCTTTGCTTTTCAGTTTAGGCTTGAAATTAGCAAACCTGTCTTTTTGGGTGGCAGAGAGCAGTCACAGGGTAGGGAGGTTCCCCTTATCCTGGCCATGAAGGATCTGAGTTTCCTTATGAGGGGTTTGCAAACCCTGTTTGTGCTCTGGGAAGCATTCAGAGGACCTGTGGTTGGAGCACAATGACAGGCACCTAATGTGTTAATCCTTTGTTGTTCCATGATTGTGCCCATGCAGAAAAGGCAGGATCACTCTCCTGACAGACAGGTGAAATATTTACTTGAGTGCTTCTAGTGATGGCTGTGCTGCAGCTTTCTTACTAGTAAAAATTATAACCCCCCCTTCCTCCCAGTAAGCCCCGCTATACACTGGGACACTCACTATGGGAGGGATTGCTTCCTGTATACAGAAACATAGAATCACAGAATATGCTGAGCTGGAAGGGACCCATCATGATCACTGAGTCCAACTCCTGGCCCTGGACAGGACACCCCAAGAGTCACACCATGTCCCTGAGAGCATTGTCCAAGTGCTTCTTGAACTCTGTCAGGCTTGGTGCTGTACCCACTTCCCTGAGGAGCCTGTTACGGTGCCCAAGCACCCTTTGGGTGAAAAACCTTTTCCTTGATACCCAAACTAAACCTGCCCTGACTCAGCTTTATGCCATTTCCTTGAGTCCTGTCACTGGTCACTAGAATGAAGAGATGTGTAGCTTCCCCTCTGCTTCCTCTCCTGAGGATCTTGAAAACCACAGTGAGGTCTCCTCCTCTTCTCCAGGCTGAACAGACCAAGTGACCTCAGCTGCTCCTCATACAGCTTCCCCTCCAGACCCTTCACCATCCTCATGGCCCTCCTTTGGTGCTCTCTAACAGTTTAATGTCTTTCTTATTATTGTGGTTCCCAAAACTGCCCCCAGCACTCGAGGTGAGGCCGCCCCAGTGCAGAGCAGAGCAGGACAATCCCTCCCTTGCCTGGCTGGCGATGCTGTGCCTGATGCCCCCCAGGACACAGGTGGCCCTTCTGGCTGCCAGGGCACTGCTGGCTCAGGTTCAACCTGCCATCGACCAGGACCCCCAGGTCCCTTTCTGCAGAGCTTCTCTCCAGCTTCTCGTTCCCCAGTCTATGCACAGAACCAGGGTTGCCCCATCCCAGGTGCAGACTCTGGCACTTGCCCTGGTTGAACTTCATATGGTTGATCCATGTGCTTACACATAGTTACATGTAGTTGATCCATATGCTTACACATTCGCCACCCCCTTCCCTGCCCTGCCTCTGTAGCTGCCTGCGTGTTTTCCACAGAGTTTGCAGAGTTTTGTTGGCAGGAAATGTTGCCTAGAATGCAAGCATCTCACCTCAGTAATCTCCAAAATAATGTGTTTACCAAGTTTGCAGCTGCCCATGCTGTCTGTAATGCACACAAATTCCTCACCTTGTACCTGATCTATTCTCCTGCTGCTGCCTGCCTTTCTCTCCAAACCTGCAGGACATCCTCCTAATTGCATTCCTGTTTTTCACACCAGCTGCTCAAAGGCTGTGACACAAGTACTAGCATGGCAAACACTGTGACGTAGTGCCCGTGCTCTACCGTGGTTCTTACCTGGGGCGGCTGCTCCCCATCTTCATCATCCTAACATGGAGTGACTCGGCTTGAATGCCCCTGCAGTAACCTGCCTGGCCATAAATTGGAGACCTTTACAGCTGAAGGTTTGCCTCCAACATCTTTTTTTAGCTTGCCTGGTATAATTTTCTGCTCTGTGACTGCCTGCAGACACCGTTGCAGGTTTTATTTCCAAAGCAGACGGCATTGTAATTAAGAGATCTCAAAATGAACTCAGCCTTTCAATAACAAAGCATAATAAAATGAGCTCCTAACAAGACTGACGGGAGAGCAGTCAAGCTGTTTCAGCATCCACATAGACATTTTACCTGTCAGAATAATAGCCAGTTTCTTTCAGCAGTTAGGTCCACCTTCTCTGTTAGGGTCTGACAGCTGCTGTCACCTCAAGAACAACCAACAAAGGGGTGCATCCTTGTCTTTCCAGGGAGGTAACAGCACCAACTAAGAGGTAAAAGCTTTTATCCTGGAAAATTTCCAGACACCTCTAGAGAGGAAAATCCTGCCACTGGCAGACACTGATCACAGAATCAGATAATGCAACCGATGGCAACTGCAGGACTGATCCTTTGCCTCCTCCCTACAGGCAGGCAACTCTGAACAGCTGTGGTCTATGACAGCATGCAGAAAACCAGGGTCTGTAGCATTAAGCTGACATAGCAAACCAAATTTTGAGATCTGGTGTCATGAGAAACTGAAGGCATCTTTCTCTCAAGTAGAGTTGTATCAGCTATTTCACAGCTAATATGTACCTGCTACACACTAAAATGTTTGCTGACTTGCAGCTGGGCTGGTGTGCTGGGAAGCTCCATCTCTGTGTTATGGCCCACTTCTGGTGCTGCCTGGTCCTAATTTGCTTCAGGAGGTGCGATTGAGCTGCTGGTCCTGGCTCCAGCAATGCTTAATGAACCTCTCAATCAACTGGCCTGGATAAAATTTGGCTGGGTCTTGTTACTGGATCTTGCCTTCCTTCTCTGACAAGGTCTAGTGAAAAGCTGCTTGATTGTCACAATGTCATGGTTATCCTGTGTCTGTGAGAGAAGGCAGGTGATTGCCTAAAGAGCAAAGGATCCTGGAACCCTGAAAAAGCCTGAACTTCTTGCCCAGGCAAAGGTGAAGACCCCTCCTTGAAGGCATTCCAAACCCACAAGATCTGGTGGGACAGTGTGGGTATGGAACAAGAGTAGCCTTTCCCCTCAGTGTCCAATACCTTGTCACTGGCTGCCTTCTTTGGTGAGGCTGGCCAGGGTGGCCACACAGTGCTGAGGACGTGTCTGCCAGCAGGGAGCAACCCTGGACTGACTCTGCACCAGGGAACAAACCTGTGCCCAGAGACAGTGTTTCTTTTCACCTGCTCCTGCCAGGAGATGAGGAAACTCCTTGCCTGGGCCCTTCTTGCAGGGAGTGGTTTGGTGGCTGGTGTCGTGCTGCAGGGAGCTGGCAGCGCTGGCAGGGATGTGGGACCAGGCTGGAGAGCTGTGTTGTAGGACAATGCACTTGTGCAAGTGGCTGTCAGTCTCCTGGCATCTCCAGAGTGCTTGACAGCTGGGAACACAATGCAGGCATGCTTATGTGAAAGGAAGTGACAGCAAGGAAATGGAAACGTCTGGAAGCATACCAGGGAGTGAAGCCTCGTCGTAATATACCCCCAGGCCAGATCAGAATTACTTTAATGCAATGATTCATTATTTTTCTCCTCTGCTTTTCTCTCAGTGAGGAGATGCTACAAATCTTGACTGGTATTGCTGAGTATGTAAAATATCATGTTGCACACTTCAAGGAGATGCTGGCCAAATAAAAGACGAGTCCTGCACAGAAGAACTGGTTTAAATGTGAGTTTTCAGGATAGCAGAGCCTTAGCTTTCTGGAATCAGAGTAGTTTAGAGTTCACTTTATTTAGCAAAAGGAGCCCAAATACTTTGGGGCTTCTGCTGATCAACCACAAAGTACAGGAATTTTCCCTAGCATCTCCTCCCATGTAAGTTTCTATTTGATATTGGAGGGGTCTGTGTCTTGTATTTTCACCAGGATCAGACTCACTTTGGTGTAATGAGGAAGGATGAAGCCCTCCTTTATTAGACCCTGGATACCATGGGGATGGGATAGACCATGTGGTGACCATCTCTCTTTTCCTTTTTACTGTACTGACAGAAAAACGGCATCTGATACTGATTTTCACTTTCTCCTGAGAGGGAAGAGAAGAGATGGGAGTAATAGCACAGTGGACATGTATGCTGATGCCACAGCTGTCATCAGGAACCAGTTGAGGCCAGTGGGCATCCCTGACTGATGGCCATGTCATGATTGGGGACCAACATTTGCCCACAGTGGAGCTATGATGGCCAAACAGCTTATTTCTACTCTGCATCGTGATCTAAATAAATCTTGTAGAGTGGAAGGTGGTTGTGATAATTTATCATTTGAGGAGCTTCAGCTTTGTGTCTGGCAGATACTAATGGAGAAAATGTTGTCATCCAAACCCAAGCAGCCTTCAGCTGGAGTTAAATTACAGCACTGGTGAAGAGCTACAGATTTGAGAGAGAAAATAATAACAGGTGGGCAGATTATTAAAATACAATGCAGACAATACCTGGAGGGCAAATATAATCAGCTTTGAGATGACAGTGAAATCTGAGGAGTGTTTTGACAGCAAAGAAGGCTGGTATACATGTGCTTTCACAGTGAGGACCCCTGGTTACACAGCTGGAGAGCTGATATCTTTATTTCAGCAACTTGTTTTCCATCATGGAGGAGGACTACTTGTCCCTGATAGCTCACAGGCAGCCTGGATGCATCTTATTTCGCTGTGTTTTGCAGTAGGCTTCCTGCAGCATCCCAGAAGCCAGAAAAGTCTTGCTGCAAAAGCGTGTGTTTTGAGAGGCGTTGCAGAGGCTGTCTGAAACCAGCCCTGAGTTGCACAGCTTGCCCTGGGATCCTGTGAATCACCGTGTGGCTGTGAGCACAAGCAACACCAGTCCTGCCCACCCCTAATTCTGGAGGAGTAGTCTTACATCTTTGTATACAGGTGACTTCTCTTTCTGCTCAGGTGTGCTTTCTTCTCCGCCTCGTGTGTGGGCTCACCTCACTGTGCCCCTTGCCCTTGCCCCATGTATCATGCAAGATTTTCACTGTCTGTCCTGCACACACTTCAGCTGTTTGTTCTGCCATACCTTTACTTCACTGGCTGTCTGGGGAAGACACATCCACGCCAATAAAACTGATAATTTGCCAGAGAGGGCGAGGTACAGTTTTAGTAACTGGCATAACAGTGAATTTGCTGACCTGGCACAGGGAGGGAAAAGGGAAACGCTTGTGAATTAATTACAGTGCTGAAGCAGTGCTGAGGAGAGCCTGGCTTTCTGCTGGAAGTGGTTCAGTTACTTGGCTGGAGATAGGATTCCAACTGCTGTACACTTGAGGAGGCAGCAATGGCACAAGGTTGACAGTCAGGGCTGCTCAAGGAGTGGGCCTGCGTGCTGTAAGCTGTACAGAGACCATGCTGCCACACTCTGCCTCCCATCCATGCCTTGCTACTGCTTCCCCTGTACTGGCATTTTAAATCACACCCCAGAACTGACTCTTTAGATAGCTGCACAGTTGCTGGGGCTGGTATGAAGGCAGCATGACAAGGTGGGAGCAAAGTCAGGACATCAGCAAAGCAGGATTCAGTCTGCTTTGAGACCTGTTCCATACCAAATCCTGGTTTTAGCTCTGCCACTGACCTGGGCAAAGACAGGTCACCTCTCTGTGCTGTGGCAGAGGGTGACAAACTGCTATTGTGGTCAGTATTGCTCACTGTATCCCCAGATGCTTTCCAGTAGTCTGGGAAAATCTGCTACCTTCCTTGTTTTGCAAAGCTAAAGCTGTCTCTGGAGTGCCTCAGCTGTGCTGTGGTCCCCTGTTCCACTTGCAGGGCTGGAGGAAGATGAAGATGAAGATCAAGCTCTCATCTCTCAGCACTGCTGCTTTCTTTCCTGCCCTTCATCCCAGGCACCAGCTTGGGGAAAATTAGTAAGTGTCTGTGGTGGAGCATTGAATGAAGTGGCTCCAGTGCTTCCCAGTTTTCTGAGAAATTCCAGAGAAAGATTTAGAGGGTGAGCAAACTTGCTACCCATAGGAGGGTGTTTGTTCTAAGAGAAAGGCAATGTGTTGAACAAAATCTCCAGAGATTTCAAGTTTTATGAGTCTAGAAGGAAGAGCGTCTCTTTTGAAAGGTACATTATCTCTAAAAGCAGAAAATAATTATTACTGTACTGGTGTGGTAGTTACCTATCATGTTTACAAATCTTTGTTGCCAAAGGAAAAATATTTCAATACATTTTGAATACAAGTTGTCTCCTTAGGGGCCACCTTATCTCTGATGTATGACTGATTACTTGGCCAGACAAAGGTTATTGCAAGAAATAGACTTGACCTTTCAAGCATACAACTGAGATTTGCAGCAGGAGTGAGCACCACACTTTCTAAATGAATGTGTTAGTAGGCAACGAAAGCAGAGGAGTGCAACTAATTAAAGATGTGTGTCAAAGAAAATAGATGGAATAATAAAAGGTAAACAAATATTAGAGAGGACAAACATATTGTCAAAACAGAAGTTAAAGCCAGCCAGCACAGCGAGGGAAGAGTCCTATGTGGAACAAAAGCAGCCATTTTGAGAACTGTTCTTAGCATTAAATTGCAAAGAAATACAAAAATAAAATGCAATTATGACTATACAGCTGGAGGACAAAGCTATTATGATGATGGTGCAGAGCCATTGGTAACTGTATGATGAGAAAATGCAAAAAAAACTTTCGGCCATCTGGTCAAGCCTAGCACTTACACAGTTCTCATTGTTAATGGTCCTCACATCAAGTATGTGTTGTAAGGCTGCATCCTTAGCAATATTTTAAGACTGGATCTACAGTAATGGGACATATGATCAGACATGCAACCAAACGCACACCAACCTCTACATTTCTCATCAGCTTTTTGAGAGAGCATTCCCGGCTGGTAGACAGTTCAAATACATTTTTTGCTTATAGGCATTTGTCAAAGTCTCTTCGGCTTCCAATACATCTGAACAGAATCTTCCCTGAGCTTGGTTTCTGCTTTTGCTGTTCCTCCCCTGTAAAATGAATGGGAGTTACTGAGCAAGTATTGGCTTATTATTTCTACATCCAGTCAGACCTGTGGAGGGGTAGCAGGGGGATTAACATACAGAGCATGTAATCACCTGAGCTGGAATTTAGCCTTGACACTGACTTATCACTTTTAATATTATTAAAAAATAGGACCACAGGATCTCTAATGGCTAGAAGTGATCTGATCCTCAGCTTTATCTCTGGTCTGAAAGTCAAGGTCTCAAATAGCATGGCTCTTCTATGGGAAGCCTGGGCTTGGCAGAGAGAACAACCTGCTGACAACTCATCTTGGGCAACATTTTATTTTTTCCCATGAAGGTCTCCTTGCTTTGCTATAGGCTTTTGCCGATTCAGGCTCAATGAGTGTGGGAGTAGCGGGAGCCTGGCTCTGTCAAGGCTGTTAAGGAAGGGTGGTTACAGGTTTCTTGTGTTTACAGGGATGATTGTTTTTGACATGTCTTTTGGTGCATCTCTGTTTGGGGAGGACTGAAGGTAGACCGCATGTCAGAGAAGAGGGGATTGAGTGTGGGTTGGAGCAAAGCAGCTCTGTGAACTTGAAGGTGGTGTCACCATTGTAGCTGTTGTTAAGAGCTCTGGGGCAGAGCAGGGGATGATTTCAGTCACAGCATCTTTGTGTATCTCGGTGAGATGCCCATTCAGAGAGACATGATTCCCTAGTGTGGTCTGACCTCTGTGGGCCCTGCTGAAGAAGGTTGAGGGAGTGCAGTGGAGGTTTGCTCTAGACTGTGTGGGCCCTTTTGATTCAAATTGATGGCTGCCCAGTGGTAGCTGGTACAAAAGGCTACCTGGCATCAGGCTTCCCATGAAAAATGCTCACTGGCCACCACCAGCTCAGGTATTCCCAGGGCTGTCGTGGAAGGAGGTTGACTGAAGTCCCATGTCCAGCTCATGGGGACCTGCTCTCAGCCTCAGCAGGTGCCCCAGGCTCCCTGGTAAAGCAGGGGCACAGCTGCTCTGAAAGGGTCACTGCCTTCTACCGCTGCCACTGCTGTGCTGGCTGTGCACCAGGGACAGGGAGGAAAAGGAACTAACAGTTTTCGTTGACAAAGCTGTCTTAATACCTGTGTAGATCTATAGGCAGAGTTGCCTGAGGAAAGATAAAAAATTAATGGGGACATTTTCACCCTGGCTGGCTCACATGCCATTTTAATCCTGCTGCCAACATGACGGGCATTTCCGCCTGAGAAGAAGTACTGACTGAAATCCAAATTGTTTGACAAGGAGCAAAAACAACTACTGATGGGGCCTGGGGCAATAAATCAGTTTGTAAACACTCTGCTTTGAGGAAGGTCTATACACAGATTTTGTTTGTATGATGGCTTGGGCCAAGGTCTAAACACCTCTGAAGTGTGCACTGTCTTCAACAGAAGGCAGGCTCTGCTGCAAATGGGGAGAGATGGGCTGGTAGCTGGGAACAGGCATAGCATGGTGGAGAAACTTGTTTTATTCCAGAGTTGGTCTATGTGCAAAGTAGCACCTGTGTGATGGAAGGTATGATTTGTTAAAGTGTGCAAATCTTTTGTCTGTTCCTTTGGTTGAAGGAACTTCAATGTTTAGCTGGTAGTAGCAGGCACAGTGGCAGCAAATGCCAAGGGAAGTGTCAAAAGCAAGAGCTGCTGGATTTCAGAGAGAAATGCTGAAAAATATGCTGAGCTCAAAACCTGGGATGAAATAGAGAATTAATTACTTCTGGGGAGCAGGGGCAGTGGAATGTATTGGTACAAGAAAGTTAGAGCAAGAATTAGTAAATGAATCAAGGTTTGCCCAGGCCTATGCAGTTCAGGTTCCAACACCATCTCCCATGGATCTCTACCTGAGAGCTGTGGGGTGAGCAACCACTGAGTGCACCCCAGGGGTCAGGATGAGAAGGGACACGCTGCTCTCCATGTAGTCCCCCAGCAGTCACTGTGTTATCACAACTCATTCTTTGTAAGCCAGGCAAAAGGACTTGTCCTCTTTCCAGAGAGATCAAGCCTGAAATGTAAAAATAGTCCGATTTGGACTGGAGCTTAAACCTAAAGTGATTACATGACTTCTATTAAAGCAAAAAGCAAACAAGCAAACCCTATTTTCCTCTGGTGATTACATAACTCACAAATCAGATGAATGGGCAGTCTTCAAAGCCATGGCCAGAGGAAACCACCTCTACAACTTGAGCCCAGTGACTCTGGGGACTGGTGCTCTAATGGAGGCTGACCCTTGGAAACACTGTTCTTGCCCTGCACATACCTTGCAGCCTTCTGCTCCTTCTCTTCAAGGGGATGTGTGTTGTTTCCCAGCTATATTTGGTGGTGTCATAACCTCTCCTTCAGTGTGGCATTCCTTACTGCACTGCTGTCTCTCTGCTACAGGGTATAGAGCTGCTCTGTCAGGCACTTGGGACTTGGAGGACTGCAAACCAATTGGTTTTGCCATTGTCTGTCAGCAGCACAGGCAGCAGGGAAGCTGTGTGTTATACTGGGAGAGGTACAAACAGCAAAAGAGGTCACATTTACAGACCCTGGCTACACACAGTGCATGCTGTACATGTGGTGCAATGTACATGCTCCTAAAGAGCCTCACAGACATGTGATCTGAATGGCAGACCAGGATTTCTCTGCAAAACTCCAGTAAAACCTCGTGTAAATCAGTACCTGCTGGGATCCTGCTGTGGAGATTTCCCATAGTACAAGGAAGTTTACTTAAGTGAGGCTTACATACCCCAAATGATGGTGTTCTTGAATCATCAGCAGCTGAGAGATAGTTGTGTGTTGTGACTTGTGCTCTGTGTGATTTCTCAGGTGCCTTTGTCTTCACTGCAGGTCATCAGTCAGTCTCTCAGCTGGAAGTTGCTGCTGAGTGCACCATGCGTTTTTGTAAACCCTGAGGATGAAGGATATGGTCTTTCATCTTTTTGATACATAGCTTGAGGGCTTTGAATTTTTCCTGGCCTGAAATCCTTCTGGAAACCTAGCTTGCATAAAGCCATCGTACAGTGGCAGATTTGAGTGCATATCTCCAAGCTCAAGGTCCTCCTGGCCATAGGCTGGGTGTCCAGCAGGTTTCTGGCCCCTTCACCTGGTAAAGTGGTGGCAGAGGAAGTGAATGATTTCCCATCAGCTTGCCTGCTGCTCTGGAAGTGAAGTGTTAATGTGGGGAACAGCACCACAAAATGTGGTCATTAAAGATGGGTGTGGGGAAGATAGGTTTCTAGGGGAGGATGGGTATGCTGGGAGTGGGTAGGTAAGGCAGGGAGTTGCCATGTCAGTAGAGTTACGGGCAGGACCAGAAGGACACCTTGCCCACACTGCTGAATGTGTAGGGTTATCTGCAGGAGTGGAACCAGCACTTGGTCTTTAACCCAGGCCCGTAGCAAGGACTAGGCTCACTAGCCAGGTCCAAAATGTGTGTGAGAGCTGGGACAACAGCCATGGAAGAGCTAAGGGTAACTCTGCAATGAAGGTGCTAGTCTGGGAGGGAGGTAAGGGGCTCGGGGCTCCCCTAAGAAGCTGGGTTACTGAGTGGGAGGCACTGAGAAATAGAAAGCTGAGCAGTCCAACATGCTGCATGTTGGTGATAGGATGAGCCCTTTGCTCTGTGCTGCTGTCCTTCTATAGCGTTTCTTTCTTGCACTTCAGCCTCTTGGATTCATATCCTCAGGCTGTTTGCTTTGCTCAAAGGTTATCAGTATTCACTCCTAAGAAAGGGGTTGGATTGTCTCCTGTCCAGGGAGACTTCACAGTCAGAACTAGGTAGAAAAAGAAGCCTGTTCTCCTTCATGTGAGAGCATTGGGATCCTGCTCCCAGCAAAATGGCCAGTGCTTCATGCTGTGTAGGAAGGCCCCACTGCCATCCCCGCTTGCCTGCACGTTACAGGACAGATACAGGAGAGAAAAGCAAACCTCAGACACAGAGCTGGGTGTTTGAGGGTGTGATGTGGGCTCCGAGTTTGCAGCAGGTTTTCTGCAATGAGTTGCAAAAGCCATTTGCACTGTTTTCTGTCAGCGGGTCAAGAAGACCCATTAGTACAAACGGGGTGACCTAACCCCCAAAATGTAACTGCTGGTGGAGTTAACTCCTTGATCACTATCAATAACATCCAGCAAATATGTGAATGCCCCGAGTCTTAACTGCTTCTAATGTATTGCTGAAGTGTGAAGAGTCCTGTCGTCTCATGCACTGTTGCTACAGCATCCTGACAGATCCTTTGCTTCAGAGACCTCTTGTAAAGACATCTATAGTTACAATGGCAGGGGGGAGGAATATAGGAAGGAGCCAAATTAAACCACATTTTATGTAAAAGCATAGATACTGGATCCCTGAGTGTGTGATTCTCATTGCATTCAATTTGCTCAAAACTTGCATTTATGTGGCTCAGGCCAGGGTCATGGGATGCCCATGTCAGCCTGCTCTCATGGCCCTCAGCTGCTGCAGAGTACACTGGGTCTGCCTGATATAGTTTGGCACCTCTGAGCCATAAGACTGGTGATGCTTTGAAGACGTCTGGTGAAATTTAGACATAATCCTGCTTCCCGTAACATTATCCATGAAAAGGACTGTGTTTCTCCAAAGAAAGGCAGTGCCAGCAAACCATGGTGCTCAGTCTCGGCACTAAAATTTCTTGTTCTTGAGGTATTTAAAGAATCCTGCATTATTGATCATGATACCTGCAGGTACTGGAACCTTTAGACAACTTGATTGCTTCAGCAATCTGCATTGGTTTCACTTATTGCCACATTAGCAAAGGTTGGTTGTTTTTTTCCTGAAGAGCTCTACCTAAATGTGTACCACCTCCTACCAAGTGATGCGTCTCATTCTCTGTGCCTGAGATGCATTGCACAGGTGACACCTTGATGGTGCTCTTCCAGGTTATTGGCAGGCTTTCTCCTTCTCCTCTTCCCTCGTATTTCTTGACTGCCCTGTTATATATGTGAAAGTGCCTTCTGTTATGCTAGACCTGCACCAGGCACTGGGTAGTGGAGCTGATCCATTGCTCTACTGAGTCTGGTACATCACACACAAATTATACCTAGAGTTACCTCCTTAGAGTTTTATAGCTTTTTTTCCTTTTCCTGTTCATGTTCTCACCGGGTTTTTCTGCATCCGTGGTCTGTCACAAGGTAATGCAGAGCAGCTGCATCAGAAGGGCTGCAACTGCAGGTGAGCTCTGTCTCTTACAGAGCAGATGGATTCTCGTCTGAACCGTGATGGGGTGTTATGCCGTAGTCAGAGCTCCCCATGAAAGGTGAGGAACTGAAGCTCAGATCTGAGGCTGAAAACCTGCAAAGTGCCTGGATAGAGGGCTTCAGACCACCAAACTGGCCCTTTCACCAACCCTGCCCAGTGTGTTGGATCTGATCAGTCTCATCACCTCTGCAGTCCTGCTGTCTTGCGCATCGTTCTGCCATCCTGTCTGTGCTGTAGGCCTTGTTCATCATGGTGCTGTGCCACACTGCAAGAGCTGCACAGGTAGAATAGCCCTCTGCTTGTGCTCTGCTGTAGAAATGCCTCATCTGCTCAGGCAGAGGAAAGGTTTATCTTTTTTTCCTAGTACATCATTGGTCTCATAAAAGACTTAAGTGGCTCTGTTCAGTGGTCCAGAAAAATGGACTCTGTGTTTTCTGTCTAGTGGCTCTTGCTTCTTTTTAGTTTTCTCTGAGTCTCATTGTTTCCCCGTGTCCCCCCGGTCTCCCAATTTGTCCCACTCCAAGCCATGCACAATCAGGGATTTTTATACTTGCTTCTGCCTTTCTCCCACCACTTCCCTCCATGCTTCTCCTTGGGCTCACACAGAGACACATTGTCCTGTTGGTCCCGTGCCTTCACCCAGTGTCTGGGGCAGGGTGCTCATGGACAGTGGCTCCTTTTCCAGCCATGCCCGTCCAAGGAACCCGGCCATCTCCCAGGCTTCGTCATGTCCATCTCCCAGCCCAGGGTTGCCCTCACCTCCCTTGCCCTCCAGGAGCCTTGAACAACTCTTCCCTCCCAACAGTGGCTCCTGGGGTGCTCTGCACATACCCAGCCACTGAGTCCATGTGGACCTGGCAGAGCTTGTACACTCAGTTTCATTTTACCTGTGATGCGGCACCAGTCTTGCCCTTTGTGAGCTGTGTTCCAGAAGTAATGCTGGCTTTGCTGGCCTGGAGCCCCTCTGGCAGGTCTAGGCTGCCCACCCCACAAATACACCGTAGGCACTGCATGTGAGCACTGCCTGCCAGTGCTGCTAAAGGGCTCCTGGCACGCTTGGCCTGGCTTGTATGTAGCAATTGAGTCCGTATTTGCCATGTTTTTTGAAATCTTTCAGGAAGGGCAGGATGAAACCTGTTGGGTTTGGCAGTGAGACTTCTCAGCCCTTCCTTCTGCTCAGAACAAGGGTGATGTCTGTGTATTTTTATCTCCACTTTGATGTCGAATTCCATGTCTTTATTTGGCTCGCTGTCTTCGTTGCTCTGCCAGGATGCCTCTGGCTATACCTGGTTATATCCAGCCCTTTGGTATCCATGCAGGGATTCTTGTGAGGGTGGTGGCCACCCCCTCCTTCTCCACCTGTTACGAAGATTTGGGGATAGGGTGGGGGTGAGGACTTGGCTAACAGTTGCATCTGGTGCACAGAGCTAATCCCTGGAGTCTTGAGCATCTCCTGTTTTACTGGCCTGCCTGGTTTCCTGCCTCCAGCCCCTGCCCTGTTGGGGTAAGGTTACTGAAGATGAAGGGGGGTGGGAGACATGGGGGGAGTGTGTCTATTCTGAGGAGCCGGGTTTGGTTACCACTCCAAACACGTGGCATGCCAGAGACGCTTGGGTATCGCTGGCAGGGAGACGTGTGGTACTGGGGTGGGGGGGCAGGAGCTGCTCCGTGGGAGAAGGAGAGCATGGCCAAGGACCTGCCAGGCTGCATGACCCATTTTTCTTTACCCAGATGATTGCAGAGCTAAAATGTGTTGAAGACCAGGAAGTAGTGGCACTGAAAGAGCATACAGCAGTTCATCTATTAACCTGAAATTATTCCTCCTCCTGAACTCCCCACTACCGTGCTTCCTTGGCAGTGAGGAAGAGGATACAGACCTGTTTTTTGCATGGATAGCCATGGTGAAGTGACTCATCTGAGGATGTGGGGGGTTTGTGGCACAGGGATGACCAAAGCCTGGGTCACAGATGGCCTGGTAGATCTGTAACTTATCTGCTAGATGGTAATGCGTGTTGCAGAGATTGCTTGTAGATACACTATTTTGGATATCTACAGATAATGATAAGGCATCATTCACAAGTAAAGTGCTGTTCAACACACTTTATAAGTCCCTCAGGTACAGAAACTCAGTTTGGAAAAAGAGACAGGAGACTTCATGACCTCAGGAACAAGAAATGAGGCAGGGATATGATGAGTTAATGTACTCAGCCTGGGCTTGCTCTGATTTCTCTATGCTTGCTGGTGACATATGGGTGAATGAGGACAGTGCTGCACCTAGATGTGTGTCTAATGTCACTGTGCAGTGTGTGGGCATGCCTAGAAGAAGCCTTCTTACACCAATTTGCATCTGTACCTACCTGGTACCTGGTACTTACCCCTCTTTTATAGACCTATAGAGAAAATGGTATTTTCACCTGCTGACACAGAAAAAAAAGCTCATTTGGGAAACTTGTCTGCCTGCAGGTTCTTGTCCTACATCCCACACTCCTGCAATGCTATCTTCTTCTGCTGACATCCGCAGGATCAAGCAGCACAGCACTTGCAGAGAGTGCACGCATCTTCAGGCACCTCGTGCCCTGCCAAAGCACTCCACATGACCACCCCCGCCCCTGCCCAAAGTGGTAACATCGAGCTTCTTCCTACGTCTCTTTTGACTCTTAGAAATGTCTTTTACTTTCTCCTCTCTTTCCTCTTGACCAGGTACTGGGCTGGCAAGTGCTTGGCTTTGGGATCTGTGTGTGGTGATTGACTGCCTGGCAGGAGAAACCAGGCAGCTGTCTGTTGAGTTGTCACAACACAAATTTACCCATCTCCTCAATGTCACAAATCTTACAGGAACATAAACCTTGGAGATGTCTACTGCTTTGTTAAATTTTCTGACCAGCAGGTTTGAAAACTGTGTGGGTGACAAAATACTGATGTACACCCCCACAAACTCTTGGTGTGATCTCAAGAAATGACGTAAGTGTTGTATATATAGACGGTAATCATAGCTCTTTGTCTTAAAAGCAAAACCACATCTCTGATTTGACTACCAATCGAGTTTTGTCATTTTTCTTTCTAAATTACCTGAGCAAACTCTCTTGGTCTTTTCTGAGCTTCTCTGTGGCGGATATTTAGTGGGCAGTTATGCTTGGACCAGTGTCCAGGTCTCACTGCTGCTATGGTCCTCTGGCTTGGTGATTTCAGGCATCACATCTTTACCTAGCTAGGGTCATAAGGAGCCAGCCCCCTGCCCATTTCCCAGGCACATACCCTGTGTGTGGATGCTCTGAAGCCCACGGCAAAATATCTGTGCCTGTTTGTTCCCTGCTTGGCATTGCACGTGTAATTCCCATTCGAGAGGGATGTAGGAGAGCTGTATGGGAAAGCATAGCACTGTTTCACGAATAAAAGGGTATTTACAAAACAACAGGGTTTGTTATGGCTACATGCAGACTTTACACCAGACAGTGATGCCAGCATTCCTAAAAATCACAAGCAGAAAGACTGTTCACAGGCATAGTCAGCCAATTAATTTATTCACTAACAATAATTTTTATGGACAAGCAGTCTTGAAAATAGTATTTAGGAAATAAAATCAATAGTCCTTTTTTAAGAACTCCAGAGCTATTGGGGAAGGGAAGTAAAGTTGTTTCATACTTTTCATTATGTGATGCTTGATAAAGCACAGAGGAATCATACTCCCTCAGTCTGAGCATTTTTTAATGTATTGCCACAGTAACCAGAACTAGTGCTGCTGTCTTGCATCTATTACTTACTGTGCTGTTTCAACAGATAGGTTCAGCTCTTACTGCTTCTTTGCCTGCAGCCTATCAAAGTTTCATATTTTTTCCTCCAGATTTTTACCTATAATGTTATGTGGTACCCTCGCTATGGCATTTTTTCCCTACAGGATGCTACTGTGGTGTCCCCTGCTCTCTCAAACTTCTGTCCTTGGTTTTAAAGCTTTCCTACTCTAGTCCCTCATTCATGTTTTTACCTTTTGGTGTTCTTTTCCCCAAATACCCCACCAGTTCTCCATCCAAACATGTTTTATTACAGCCTCAGTCACTAGTTCTGCCTGTAGATATCTCTCTTCAAAGTTTTTTCTGTTTGCAGAGGGTTTTCTTTTCAGCCTTGATAGAGCTGCTTCCTTGCCCTTGTTTTTTTTTCCAGGTCTGTGCTCCAGTGTCTTACACTAACTTCTTGTATCCTGTTTTAGATTAAGACCTCTTGGAATCATATTTTACTCTTAAGGTTGCCAATGGCAATGGTTCCATGGGGTATCTAAGTGCTACTGTAGTACAAATACATATTTAAAATTCATCATCTTGCTAGGGCACATTCCTGGTGTCCTAACCTAGCAATTTCCTTGCTCTTAGTGCGTGGGCTTTTCAAATGATGTGATAGAGAAGTATATTGTAGTCACTTAGCAACCAGAACCAGCTTTTTGAAAGCAAAAATATTGGTTTTGTTTGTAATTTTGGTTTCTGGAACCTTAACAATTGCGTGCTCAGGAAATCAATGAAGTGTTTGCAGTTTTGCAGGGTTGCAGAATGAAGATGCTGTGTTGGTTAATGGGCTTGCTTACACACTTGTGTGTGTGCATGCTAACTTTCTTGCTCTCCTTGGTTACAGAAGGGACAGTGTATTTTCTTGTCCTCTTCTTTCGTACCTGATTTTCGGGAGTGTTGTTGAACTCCACTTACAGTCAGTCATTGGGAACTTTTGTGCTCGAAAATCTGGAAAAATCTGTTTTTCTGCTGCAGGCTCAGGCTGCCTCCAATGCATCCCCAGCTGTGAAAAGTTCCAACTGCCCTTTATTCAACAGTCACCGCTTCCAGCTTTGTCCCTGGCAAACTCTGCAATGCAGCTCCGAGTGATCAATGCAAAAGATTTTGGCATAAGAAAACTGAAAGTGTGGGTACAGCACAAACCAAATTGAGTTGCAAAATAAAAGAGCACAGGCAGTTCTCCTGATTGTATTATTCAGCTTCACATTTATTTAATTAAACCCAGGCATTTTCTAATTAAAACGCAGCCCCTGCAGGATTTCCCGCTTGCCGCCTGCGAGGCGGGATGCGGCGGGCAGGGCTCGGGGGAGCCTGTCCCTGGGGATGGGGGTGGCCTCCTCCTCCGGCGACGATGCTGCGGGACAGCCGGGAGACACCGTGCCCGAGGGGGTGCCCGTGGCCCGGCCCCAGGGTGGGACACACGCACACATCCCGCTTCCAAGGCAGCGCACTGCCCTCTAATGCTGCTCCCTGGTAGTGGAGGAGGGAAGCCCTCCGGAAGGTGCCCGCTGAAGGGAGCGCCGCCGGCACCCTGCCGAGGCTTCGGGAGAAAAGGGGATTTTTTCGGTCCCGCGAGGAAGGGGGAGAAGCAGGGCATGGTTTGGAGGGACGCCCCGAGGCCAGCAGAGATGTCAGACTCTGTCGATCCCTAGGCGAGCCTGGTGCTGCAGCCTTACAGAGGAGCTGCTGCGGTGCCTTCTGTACTTATTTGACTTGGGCTTTTCTTTCCGGAAGTAAACTTCTCCCGAAATTTGCTGTAAAAGAGCTCCAGGTCAGAAATGTTGCCCCAGGGCTTTATTTATAGCTGTGACCTGTCGTAGGTGAGGCCATGGCTTGAGCTGCTGCAGAGGCAAGGCTGCCCTTTGTCAGCGCTGCCCTTTTTGCTTTCCCTGTGCTTCAGAGGGGCATGTCCAAGCTGCGCACTGCAGTTACGCCAGAGATGTCCAAAATTACCACCACGTCTTGCAGATCTTGTGGGGAGTTTTTTCATCCCTCGAGCCTGTGTCTTAACAGGGGAGCAGGATTTGCTCCTTCTGCTTCCTAGAAGTGAGTGCCTGGAGGTGGGTTAGCCTTTGCTTTCTTTGCCAGGGTGCCATTCGGTAGGGGCTCTGGTGGTCCTGACAGTGGGTTCACCTTTGTGAATCATAGTTCGCCATAGGGAAATCAAGGCACCAGGACGTGCTGGTGTTTTAGCTGATGGCCTGTGGGATCCAGGCTGCACAGTAGAAGCTCCATGCAGTCATGGTGCTGGAAAGCAAGGGCTGGAGGAAGGCTGCAGAGGTGGGTGGTATGGGGTGACCTCCCTGTGGCACAGGAAGGAGAGTGGTGTGGGGCAGAAAGCTTATGCCAATAATGTGGTTCACTGTTTTCCTGACCTGAGGGCAGTTGGATACAAAGCTTGGCTGGGAATGGCTCATCATAAGACTGTCATCAGTTGGTTTAAGTCGATACCAATTACAAGGTTATTAATTAAAAAAATGTGACTGCTGTGAATAACGATTGTAACCCTTTATTTTCCAGACAGTTGCATTGCCTATATCTGGTATGAATTAGAGCTCTCTACATGCACTGACTGATAAAGGCTCTGCTCCATTAAACATATGTTTTAAATGTCATAATAACATCTTTTTAAGTGTTAGGATTGATGTTTTTTTATTCAGAATTGTGTTTTTCCAGCCTTGAGGAATCTTCTTTGATTCAAGACTCCCCATTCATGCATCTTCTGCTGTCTGAGAAAACATAAAAGTTTCCTCAAACACAGCCCAACATGAAAGGGTGAATGCTCAATCAGGCATAGAAACCCGCCTGATGTCATCTCTTGTTCCCAAGAAAGTTTTCCAGCATTCTACTAAGTGTTCCCATGCTTTGATCTGTGGGAAAGAGATACTAGAGTAGTCACCATCTTTTGCTGGCACTGAGATAAGAGCTTGCTGCTCATATTATTGCATGTGAGTCGTGTTCTGGGGTCAGCCTCCTGACCATCAGGCTGCCATGTCCTAGAGGATGGAGCTTGGGGCTGGCTGCTCTGCATGAGGGCTGAAGTGTTTGATCAAGCAAACCTGCGCCTCTGAGAGTTTCCAGGGTGGCCTGGTGGACCCTTTTCTGTGTTCACAGAGGGTCACAGCCTCCGTGGGAAGAGGAGTAGAGGAAGGCAGTGAGAGCTACTGTGCACTGTCTCACCTTGTGAAGCACGGCTTTAATCTGGTGCTGCCTTATTTCTGTTCTGCACCTGTGGCTCCAGAGCAAAGAGCTGCCTGGCTTTGGTTTGTGGTTCATCAGCCAAACTTAGAGACAGCTCCAAAATGAGCATAATCCTGACTCCAAAACTCCCCTCTCCCTACACCTCTAAGGCAAAATCTAAGCCTTACAATGCCATTCAGCTGTGCCCGGAAAATGCTGTCGCCACCCTTGCTGACACACAACTTGATGGATTTGGGGGCATGAATCCTTCTCAGGGACGCACGTAGCCCTGGCTCCATCACCGCTGGGCAGGACAGATGTGAATCCACGTGCATCGGTGACGCAGGCAAACTGGATTTGGCCAGCTGCCGGGGCTTTGAATGTTCATTTTGGGGGAGGGAGGGAGGGAGAGAGGGAGGGAGGACAGAAGAGGGGAAAACCTGCCCTCTGCCTGGTGCTGAGGTGCCTGGGGAGGGAGTGGGTGCTGTGAGCAGAGGAGGAGCCAGGGCAGGACTGTGCTTTGCCAGGAGATCCTTCCCTCGTTTGATGGCAGAGCCATAATATTGTAGGGCCGATGCACAGGAGCTGGCTGGAGCTGTTTGTCCTTTTTCTGCATCCGATGGATTTGCGTGCATCTGTGTGTGTTGCTTTGTCTTTCCACCCTGCGTTTTTTAGTAATAATCCCTTCCAAGGTTACAGAGATATCATTTGTCAGGCAAGCCGACAGAGCTCTTTCTTACTATGGGATTACATAAGAGAACACAGGCTTTATTACCATTTTAGGACGTATTAGCATTGTGGATTATTTCCATAGAGACTGAGCGCAGTGGCAGCTTTCACTCAGGGCTCCCTTGTCCTTCCTCCCCCCCAACATCTTACTTTATAAAAATGATACCCATTAGTGAACAAACAAGCAGGAAGCATCCTATAAAGCCTGATCCGTGATCAGTGTTGTATGTGGAGGGCTGACACAAGCGCCAAGAGTGCATTGCAAGACTGCACTCAGAAGGAGGGATTTCAAGGAGATGATGCAGAGCAGCAAGAAAGCAGGCATGCCTTCTTCGTTCCTACTTGTCCAGGCGCCTTCTTGTGACGCTAGGGAGGGCTGCTGCCCCTGCCTTGGTTGTTCTGTGCCTGTGGGATCATGGCAGGTTAAGTCAATGCTTCATGTCTCAATTGAACAGTCTGTAAAATGGGGAGGTTAATCCTGCTGGGGTATCCTGTTGGCCAGGGTAGTACATGAGACTATGATTTATTCACGGCATCTTTTCTGTGACAAAGGCTGGTCCTGGAACAGCTGTCTCATACTGGCTGTGCATCTTTTGGGCTGCCAATAGAGTAGGAAAAGTGTGGAGCATTGCTGTAAATAAATGAAACTGCACATTTATTGCTGTAAATAAATGAAATGCCCTTGGAAAATCATCTTGCCATACTTTTAAGTCCTGCATTTCTGTTGTGTGCTGTAACCATGCTGTGGTGGGATCTCCTCCACAGATGGACTAGCAGGGGATATTTTAGGTCTTTCCTCTTTTCCTCAAAACTTGCAGAGAACAGAGCGGGTCTTCCTGAGCAAGTCTAAGGGATCACTGAACTGTAAAGTTTGGAAACTGATTTCCTCCTCTTGGATGCGCCTCTGTGACACCACAAAATGTTGGCGTTTCTCATGGCCTGGCAGACACGGTAATGGGAAATTTTTGGCCTTCATATGTGCTGGAGGTGTCTGTTACATGAAGGGGTTCGTCATGAACCTTAAACTGCATCATGCAAAGCTGATAGACACAACTGCCAAGGCAGATGCCAGCTCACTTGTCAGCAACCAGTCTCCATGTCTGGAAAGGAGTCTTTTGTTTCACTTCTTCCTGGTCTTTTCAGGGATCATAAGTCATCTAATTAGCGTTTCTGCTCCTGATGCTGCTGATACATTACCAGTAATATGAAAGTTGTGCTAGACCTGAGCAACTCCCAGCTTAGGGAACACCTGGAATGTTTGCACTGCAATCATATGTCACAACTGTCTCCCAGGGCCAGTCTTACAAGACAGCTATCAGAGAGCTAACTTGTGTCCAAGAAAGAGCCTGCTGCTCTGTTTCTTGAATGCTTCTGTTCAGACTCATGCCCTGGTGTGTGCATGTGCACACCTCTTCCTTGCCAGTGAAACCAGTGGGATCTGGGTAGCAAATGTACTCCAGTGGCAGAACAGGCCTCTGCAGAAGAGGTGCTTTCTACAGGAGAAGCAAGAACTAAATAAAAAGTCACTGAGGTTCAGTCATTCTTGAGTAACTTGTTGAAGGAAGGCAGGGAATTTGAGGTTGTTGAGGATGTGTGGGAAGCTATTATTCATTTCTGTGATGGCTGCAGTAGAAACTCACATTAGTTCTTGGACAGTCACATACTAGACAGTTGTAGGAAACCAGGGTTCAGATATTCTGCTCAAGAAGCTTTGGGTTCCTCTTTGGAAGAATAAGTTTAATCAGAGCACTGAGAAAGTAGCTATCCTGTTTTGACCCTGGCAATTGCATTGTTTCTGTTCTGATGCACTTTATCAGCACAGTGCATCCTTACCTGGGATGTTACTCTGACAACCTTGAGCTTTACCTGGCTAATTGCACTTGAGTTTTGGCTTCTTTTCTGTCATTTCAAAAAAATAAGTATAGTTCTTGCACATGAATAAATAGTCTCTTTGCTTCTGTAGAGAAATGTGGCCAAGAGAAGAAAAAGAAAAAAAGTGAAGTTCTCATTTTTGTGACCTGCTTAGACTTACCAACTTTGTGTTCTCTCATGTGCTAGTCTCATGATTTCTTCTCAACAAAAGGGCCTAAAGACACTTTAAAGCCCTCAAGAGATACAAGTTTCTAGCTAAAGACTTGTGGCTGTGCAAGTAACAGGATGTTTCGCGCACACAAAGTAGAATGGGTTTGGATCTTTAAAGATTTTTAGTTGGACTCCTCATCCAGTCATAGGACACTGGTTGGCCAACAGAAAGTGCCCTATGATCTTTACTTTCTGTAGAAGAGACCAGGTGGGATGTTTAAAGGATTGAGTCTCTCAGTCCTTGGAGAAGTGCATTTACAGAAATGCTCTGTAACCTTAGACATCTTATCCTAGCCAAAGTGGGCTACTACAGCAGACCCCAGCAAGGCAAACTTGTTTGTGGGAAACAGCCTAAGGAAAAGCTGTTTTGGCTGGAATAAAAATCCCTGTGTGTTCTCTGCACTGGTATGACCTCACCTTGAATATTGTGTGCAGTTTTGGGCACCACAATATTAGAAGGATATTAAGCTGTTAGAAAGTGTCCCAAGGTGGGCAATGAGGATGGAGAAGGGCCTTGAGGGGAAGCCATGTGAGGAGCAGCTGAGGTCACTTGGTCTGTTCAGCCTGGAGAAGAGGAGACTCCGGGGAGACCTCTGTGCAGTTACAACTTCCTCGTGAGGGGAAGAGGAGGGGCAGACACTGATCTCTTCTCTGTGCTGACCAGTGACAGGACCCGAGGGAATGGCCTGAAGTTGTGTCAGGGGAGGTTTAGGATGGATATTAGAAAAACATTCTTCCCCCAGGGGATGTTTGGGCACAGGAACAGTTTCCCCAGAGAAGCAGTCACAGCACTAAGCCTGGCAGAGTTCAAGAAGTGTTGGTGGCTGGAGACCTTACCCAGAGATCTGACTTTCCCTCAGCTGAAAACAAGACAAAGAGCTTTCTTAGGTGAAATTTGCTACAGTTCAGAAAAGAATTGTTCTAGGATGTTTTTATCAGCTTATGGAAATCACTAGGGAATCTCTTAAGTATCAGATCCTAGACAAGCTGCTCTGCAGGGCTTAGGGCATGCGCTTTTCTTCATGGCAGCAACACCAGCATTCACTGCAACACCTTGGTGTGATTCTTGAAGATTTTTGGTATTTGTGGTTGGACTGCAAGTGTTCATGCCTTGGACTGATGACTGACTGAGCAAACCTGCAGGCCTATGTAAGCAGTGGGGCTGGCTGCATTTCTCATACAAACAACATGTGCTCTTCGAGGAGCCTCAGGGAAGGGCACACATCTGAACTGGGCTATCTGTGGAAACGATTAGTATCTGTTTATTGCAGCTACTGTGAAAGCAGGGTAGCAGATAAATAAAATGGAGAAGGACCTGATTTCTAGCACATCAGTTCCAGGAGTTCCTTCACCTCATACTTGTTCATTCATGTGGCACAAATCAATTTTCCTTGATGGTTAGCTGGATTGCATCTGCAGAACTACAGGGAGATGAGCAGGCATCATTTCTGTCTCTCGTGGTCCTCAAATGCTCTTTGAACGAAATTCTGACTGCAGATTCTCCAGAGTCTGCAGCTGCTGAAGATGCAGGAAGACATCCATCTCAAACCTTACTACCCTATGACTTGCCTAAGGCATCAGCTAACTTTGGTGCAGTGGGAAACCTGTGAAAATGTTTGTCAGTGATGGAGGGTGATCACTTGGTGTAGTCCCATTAACCTCCATCAGAACCTATCATGCCCAGGAGCCCTGTGCACACAAACTATTGCCTTGGGAGCTACAGGTGTAACTTAATTCTTGCTTCTCCTTGTTTTTGTTTGATAAATCCCTCACCAAAGTAAGTGTGCATGAGGACTTGGGGTATGTTAGATGGGCTGCACTGACGGCTGTTTCCTGTGTGGAAGTAGCACAGCAAAGCTGATGAATCGTAGCTGCAAGCAGCCTGGCACGGGCATGTGGACAGAATTGTTCTCTTTTATAAGTCATCAGACTGTGCCTGCACATGGCTCTAAAAAGACTATGGTAATATTCCAATTTCTCTTTTTCTGCCCGCATGGTTTTAGGAAATTAAAAAAGAAAGACTTAGTTGAGGCGCACCTGGTCATGCAACAATTGTGTGGGTGTGTTGGTGTGACCCCTGTGTGGTCACGATATACTCTGAAAAATTAGAGAAGCTTACCCAAAGTGAAATTCCTTATCTACTTACTTTGTGTGGTCCTGCCTTCATCTCCAGAATGGGAGACCTCTCAGGCACCATAGCAGCCACTGTGGAGCAGTTTTGCTTATCTGCTCCAAAGAACCGTGGCTGTGATATCAAACTTCTTGTGCCTGCATTGTATTGAACCCCTAGTGTTCTTAAAAATTGCCTTCTTTAGACACATGTCCTTATTTTTTTTTTTTTTTTTAATTTGAGCATTGTATGTATGGTGTGTTTGTACTCACCACGCCCCTAAGAACTGCTTCATTGTCCAAACTGTTCTTGCTTCAATCTGTGAAATGAAGATAATTATTCATCTTTGGGCATAGTATAGAGTATTTGGTAGTCCGAATTTCACTCTGCATGGGCTTGCCTCTGTGTTGAGATCTTCTGAGCCAGGCCTGATTTGATGCCTTGGGTAGGCAGTGAGACTGCTCTTCCAAGTGACTTCCAGAGTCACATATAATGCTTGTAGCACAGAAAGGAGGAACCTGAACATGAGCCTTCAATCTGAGAAAAACACCCTAATTTCAGAGTTATCCTCTACTGCCAGGTACAGCGACACTGTTCCCCACTGTCAGTTCCCACATTTCAATTTGTGGAACCCAGTTAGTCTTGCAGCAAGAAGAAAAACACCCTTTGACTTATAAATTGAGCACATTTAATGGGGAGCAGCACAGGAGCAGTCATTATTAATAATTATTTGCATAACAATAGCCTTTCTTCCATAGATCTGGCAAAGCTGGGCAAACATGAATTAATTCAACCTTAAACTACCCACATGGGAGGATGAAAAGTATCATTATCCACATGAACAGTTTCTCTGCATGATTTTACTAATTATAGTATAGCACTTAGGTGTTGTTATATGTGCTATGTAAGAAGGTAAATAACATTTTACAGAGAGAACCAAAGGCATTTCTCACCCGATCAGACTCTTTCCAGCACTCACACTATATTTTCTCCAGCAATGGGCAGAATTATTCTGGCAGAAGGCAAAGGAAATGGGTAGCATAGGCAGAGCTATAAATAGGTGAAATGCCTTGCTTACACCCCGCAGGAGTGGGCCTTTCAAAGAGGTGGATCGAGACAGTAACTCAAGTTGCACACCCTGCACCACACCAGAACAGCTTCCACCTTTCTCTGTCACTTGGAGGAATCTCATTCCCAATCCTAGCAAGGCAGTGTAATGCAACCTTCCCAAAAAGGCTGTGCTGTTCCATTAGCACTGCCTTAAGATATAATGGGGCTGGTCCAGTGAGGTGTGGGAGCACTTTCTGCTTTATGATGCTTTGAGCATTAAGGAAGCAGCTACTGTCTCAAAGCCCTGGGGAAGGGCTGCTGAAATACTTCCAGCTACCTGGGAGCCTGTAGGTATTCCTCCTTCCCGGCCTCTGAGACTTCCAGCAAGGCCTTTGCTGTGCTTTTTTTCCTGCTAAGCTCATGGAAAATAGCTGGCTCTAGGTTTTCCTGAGGACAGCCCAACAACTGGGCATGGCGGTGTCTGAAATAAATATAGTTTTGGAGGAGAGTTCATTTCCCCTGAATTAATGCAGCCTGACACAGAGCGCAGGAGCATGTGCCATCTGGTCAGATCTGCCTTGATTTTCTGAACAAGGGGGAGGGCAACCGATACTTTTATGAACTGCGCTTGCTGCACAGGCGAAAACAGTAATCCCCTAGGTACTGAAAATGAGAGATGCTAATCTGAAATTAAAATGGGTAAATGTGCACAGGCCCGGTAAGGTCGTGAAGATCAAAACCTTGCTCTCTAAGGAAATGAACTTTTTTATCTTGAGAAGCCCCAGGCACAGCCATGTAGTCCACCACTTTAATAGGAGGTGGTGGGGTAGCACGCTGCTGTTTTGTTGCAGAATCAAGCTTGTTCCCTGCACATACAGGGTGTAATGTAATTTCCTTCCTTCATCCCATGGTGATTGTATGTTCTCTGCAGAGATTTCACTCTATAACCTGTCCATGCCTCCTGCTCCATCCTGGGCCTGTTTTGCCATTGCCTTCTGATGCTGCTGTATAAATTGGGCTGGAATATGTTCCTCTCATTCCTCCTCAGCTAGAGAGCAGACATCTAATTCTACTCTTGCCTGCAGTCCTGCCAAGCATGTAATGAAATGGCCGGGTTCTGTGGATTCTCCCTGGGAGGGAGTCAGAAGCAGTCCGGCGGTGTGTCGCGATGCATGCTGGGATCCTGCAGGAGCTCCTCATCTCTTTCCTTGTGCTGCCATAGGAGCAGGGCTTGCGTGTTCATGAGCCATGGGCGAGGATTCTGCACAAGCTGCCGGAAAGTTCAAGGCAGCCACGTGTGCCCTGCGGCGATGGCTACGAAGTCATGGCTGGCCGTGACTTTGGTACAGGACGGGCTCTTAAGGCCAGCCGTGCTGGCCTTAATTTAGCAGATAATGGCTGAGTAACCCAGAGGCATGTGTAAGGCAGGAACAGAAAGTGTTTGCCTTGTTTTCCTAACAAAATTGTGCCCTGGCTGCGTGCCTCTCAGACTTTCAGCCTTCACCCTGCAGTACAAAATAGCGATGAGGGCTCTGAAGCTTCTCTGCAGATCAGGTGAGGCAGGCCTGCAGTGCCACCAAGAGCAAAGAGGACAGCAGGAAGGTGGCAAAAAACTGCTTTCATATGCAGCAAAGCACTGAGGGAATCTGTCAAGGTGCAGAGTGAGATGCAGGTAATGACTTCCTTTACCTTGCTGAGGTTTGTAGTGCCTGCACTGCTCAAGGATAAAACCTGTCATCCTTTCACATATGCTTGGGATGAAACAGGATTGTGGGCTAACAGAGACCAACAAAATCGGGGTGCAGAAACAGCAGATGTGGTCATTTCATTTATTCTGGGGGTGTTGGCACACATTCGTGGCCAAAGCCTGTCATGCTAGAATTCATTTCACTGAAACACAGCCTTGTGCCTCCCACCTAAGGGGGTATTTTGTCTGCTGCAATTAGGTCTTCCCTTGTTGTCGTGGGTTCAGCCAGTGAGCAGTGGGTACAGAGCACACAGAGCCAGCGTGCACTGCTTGGTGTTGGGGCCAGCACCAATTCATGTGGATGTGAGGGCTGCAGGAAGGACAAAAATTGGAGGCATGTTTTCTATGTGGTTAATTCAAGGAGAATATTGCAGCTCTTTTGGCCAGGAAAGGTGTGTGGGGAGAGGACATTTTCCTATGGTCACTTGGTTGTCCTTTTTCCCTGATGAAAAGCAGAAGTACCTTGATGCATTCCTTCCATTCCTAGATGTAGTAAAACTTGCTTGGCTTTTTAGGGGGAACTGCATTGCAATGTTTGGATAAAATATGCTATAAAAGAGGGTGAAGGTTTATCTGGCCTGCAAAATCCAGATAAAGGGTCAAGATTTAGGTTTAAATCATGACAGAGAGATTCTGGCTCAGAAATTTCCATTTGTTTCAGGAGTGCTGAACTCTGATCATCTGTGCAAGGGGCATGTTTAACATGTTCATGTTAAGATACTGTGTTTGTTTCTCTCCTGTCCCCCTCCATCTTTTCTCCTGGAAAGAAGATACCTTCAAAATCAGGGAACTTGAAATACCTCTTATCTTTCACTTTTTTTTCTTTTACTCCCAACCTTGGTTTTGTTTCTGGACCAGAATACCCGATACAATCATGCAAAGGTCTTTTATTTACGTTTGGCTGGGAGCTGACCAGATGCCCCAGCCTGTGAAATAATCACCATCTGTTGATTGTAATTGCAAGGCAAAAGCCAAAAGCCTGGAAGATTTTTTTTCAATGATGTATTCAAAGAACTGCAGCTTGACTTTTCTGAATAAAAACAAAAGCTTCTGCTTTGGGTCAGACTTTTTTTTTTTTAATACCTCCCCACATGCTGAATGCCTATGAATAGCTCTGCTACTCATTCCCTCGTTATCAGAAACAATTTGGCTTTGAGCTTTCTGGGCTTTTTCACTGCTGTCTGAGAAGGTGGCATCATCGCTGTGCCCTGGTGCATTGTACCCATCATCTGCAGCTCGGCATTTCAGTGGGGAACACGCTTCTCTGAGGTCCCCCACACACTGAGTTTCTTCTCTCCCTCTTTTTGTCTCTCTGACATCCTGCCATTCTCACATCAGTCAAAGATGTCTCTGGGGAAGAAGGACAATGCCGAATACTGCAGGTGCAGTGAGAATCAATAATTCATTTAATCATAAATTAATAAATGATGATGCTGCTTGGGGAGAAGGGGAGGAAAAGAAAGAAGATTAATAAAGTGGTTTTCAGATCAATTCCACAACTCTGAGAGACTGAGGGAAGGCTCCAGAGGGCCTGAACTTGATAATTGTCAGGATCTGTAGGAGTCCCTCAATACCATCATTGCTGTTGCTTGGGTTTAATTCAGTGATACTGCTGCTGTCTGCCCCCTCTCCTGTGGAATTTGGAGGCTGCAGAACATTAGGTATTTGCAGGATGCAGAGCAAAATGCCTCTGGGTGGGGCAAGTGAGCCGTATAGAAGTTTTTCTGCCTGCTGGATGAAAGCATTGCAGTTCCTCAAGTGCTTCTGCCAGGCATTGAGAGGAAGGCAGGTCTTCACTCCTAGTCCCGCAAAAGCTGAGCTTGCTTCTCGGGGACCACGGGGTGCAACTGAGTGTTGTTCCCACCGGGTGACCTGGGAACACTCAACGCTGTGCTACATCTGGCCCTGCCCAAAATACATGGTGGCGAATACATATGTGCATCCCATCTGCTTGACACTGCAGCATATGAAGGCAGGGCAAGCCAGGATTTAGCCATCAGAAAATGAGAAATAAATTTAATAAGGATGTTGAGTGTATTAACCTCCAGAAGACACTTCTCAGGCAGGCAATGACTATTTGTTCCAGTAAGTGGGCAAAGATTCCCAAAACACTCCGTTCTGTAGTAGTGGGCATAATGGGTGGCCAAATTTGTCACAAGCTGCCACTGAGCAGCACATTTCTCTTCGGTGTGTTCTGTCCTTCCCTGTGCCTGCAGTAGTGCAGACCTTTCGCAGCAGCTCAGATGAAGGCCCTCGGGGCTGCTGAGCACTATTACTCTTGTTTTCTCCTTCATTGGCTCTTAAGTAACATCTGACACAGGGGTTGGATTTGGCTCGTTGAAAATATGTGCGACCCCAAGGATGTTTCTCCTGCATTAAGTGCTCTGTGGGCGTACCTGCAGTTTGAGCTGACTTACATTTCTATGAGAGATAAAAATGTTTATTTTTGTCATTGTCCAGGAGAAGAGGTCAGGTCTGTTTATGCAGCATGTTAGTGCTTAGAGAAATTCAGGAACTGTGCCCCTCTCCCAACCCTTCCTATGGTCAGCAGGCATCTGGAAACACGAGCTCCCTAGGGGCAGGAGGTCTTTACTATGTAGTTGTATGTCACTGTATTAGTGACATGGTAATGAATAGTGGAATTAGAGCCTTAGTATCTCTTTTATGCAACCATGCATGTTGCTAATGGGCATTAGATTAGCCAGAGCTGCTCAAACACCCAGCAATGCTGTTTTGCCTCAGCAGTGGTTTGAATTCTGCCCAGTGCTTTTGTACTGGGTAAAGTATCTGCTTTTCCTAGAAGGAAGGAACAAATCGATGCAACCGAGTGTGCTGCTGGAGCTTGGGAGCTGGGATCTCAAACAGTGCAAAAACTGGGAGACAGGGAAAGGATCTCCAAAATGTTCCCTCTGGATGCAGTAGTATCTGTTTTCTGTGCCCCTTCTTTCCTTTTTGTTGAGTTATTTCTGATTTAAACTGATTCAGAGGCAGAACAAGGCCAACCTATTTCCTGGTATGAGGTCTACTTTTTTCTTCCTGGTTTAATCTCATAACTCCTAGTTATTACCTCCTCTCACTCTGCAGTGTTCACATGCATCAAGTGTATCTTACAGTTTACTACCGTAGGGCTGTTCCTTAATAAACTGTGCGCATTTGACCCTTCTTAGTTTTCTTTATATATTCTTCCGTGCCTGTTTATCAATCATCTCTGATTTTTTTCTAGTTTGCTGCTCATCTATTGGTGATGAGGAAAAAATGATGGAATTAACCAAATTGAATCCTTGGACTGGTTATGTTGAAATGGTGTGGACACTCTCCCCTCCCTTATTCCCTTTGCTGTGATGGGGTGCACCTCTGCCTCCCACTCAAAATTGCAAGAGCCTGATTTGCTAATGTAACACATCAGGATTATTTTATTTTCTTCTTTTCTGTAACCTCAAATCTCAGAATGAAACAGTTTCTGTGCTTTCTCCCTTCTGCTGCATATCCATCTTTTAGATTACTGCTCTCCAGAGACATTAACTGTTTTCTTTTTTCTGTGTTGATGGGTTCAGTTTGCGGCTTTGATAAGTACAGATGCAATCATCCTCTGTCCCACTCATGCTACTCTCTGCTTTAACTTTCAGACCATTGCCTTCACGTGTTCAATTTTAAGGACCTATATGTTCATTGAGGCCCTCTTTCTTTGTCTTCCATTATATTTGCAATTTCTCTGTAGGATGGCAGCTGCAAATTTCATGGACAGTTAGTGTTGTTTTCCTGTGACACTTGTTTAATAAGGCCAACATGGATGAAAACCCCTTGGCATGTCATTTGTCATTTCCCAGTCCAACAAAGCATATTTTCTTTTGGTACCTCTGGCCAGTTTTTTGATCCACGGGCTTTTGGTTCCAGTGGGGCAGTGTCAAATTATTCAAATTCCAAAAGCTTCAAATTCTCTTCACTACCTTTCCTCTGTGTGCTAATTGTCTATATGTATTAAAAAGTAAAAGACTAACTTGTGTATTTCATGTGGTTTTATTCTTTAGATTCTTAATGACCCTACATATTTGTTTCATTATCTCACTAAGGCTAGACATTGACTTAGAATTAAATGTTGCCAGCTCTATTCCTTATTGAAAATCTTTATTATGTTTGCTTTTTGGCTGGTTTTGTGGAACCTCCCTAGCTCAATGTAAATTGTCAGATTATTTGTCACTGGGATAATACGTTTGTCAATGCCTCACCATAACAAATTAGGCTCCTGATCCTGCATACATTTGTGCAGGTGCTTATATGTATAGATTGCCTTACGTTCAGCCCTGTATTAGTTCTGTTGAAGTGAAAAATGATTTAAAAAAATGTCTCTGTCTTTTCTGGATTAAATTCTAGGATATTGCTTGCTTTATTTCATTTGTGGACATATAATTCCTCAAGTTGTTTTTTCTTCTGCTTTTTTTTAACTTGCTTTTTCCCCTCTTTTCTAGTCCAAAATTCCTGTCTTTATTCTTACGGCTAGAGACAGATTTAAAAAAGATGTTCAGCCATTTCTGAACTATTCATTTCATCCTCATCCTCACTTATTAATGAACCCACCTTCTTTCTGGTGCTGCTTCTCCTCCTGATGAATGTGTAAATCCTTTCTTATTCTCCTCAATGCCTTAGGCAACATAAATTCATTTGCTTTTTTTCCCCCTTGCCCTTATCTCTTCCTTGCATCCTTAACTGGCACTGTATATTCTTGTTTAGTCACAACCCCCACTTCCATTTGCAGCACAGGAATTTCTGGTGATTTTCTTAATGAAAAGGCATCGATAGAAAAACACCATGCTGTACATTACTGTAAGATCTGAAATGTTTCATTTAAAAGTTGTGTGTTGTGGAGCTTTCTCAGGGTCAATATTTGTTGCAGTCACTGTGTAGCAAAGCCAGAATTTCAGTTTAAGCATTTCTTTGCTAAAATGTCAAAGTGCTCACCATGGCTTGAGCAGGGCAAGACAGGCAGCTGAGCAAATGGGAATTCCTCTGCTTTCTGAGTGGTTTCATGCACTGTGCTGTGTTGACTTTTCATTACAAGAGCTGCTCTCTTTCCCTGGTAGGAGATATAGAAAAGCTCCCTTTTTAAGGGGAGTCCTTCTAACCCAAAGTGGGTGGTGGGGGTCTGTGAGTGTTTCAGCCACTTGCTGCTCAGGAGAAGGCAGAGAGCTAAGAGGGAACCTAGGCTGAAACACTGAGTGATTGTAAAAGGGGAGAAGAGGCAGGAGGTCTTTCCATCCTTCCAAGCTCCACTTCAAGACAGGTTGGCAACAGTGCTGTGCTTGAAAACAGGTGTGGTGGTGTCTGAGCTCCATCAGCATGTTGGGCAGGCAGAAACGTCCCACGACCACTGTGACTGCTGCTACCAGAGATGGCAAACCTGCCCCTGGGCAGCAAGGCTGGAGAATGTCTGGTGAATGAGCTCCTGCACGAGATCTGGGAACAAATAAACCCAGAGGCTAAATTTAGAGGCTCATTAGAGAAGACCTATTCAGCCAAGGCTGATACTGTGACCTGTAAAAATGCCTGTAACTCAGCTCATGAGAATGGGGCTGTACCTGCGTTATGACCTCGGAAAAGTCTCTGCCCACGTTCAGTTTCCCAATCTCTAAAAGAGGGACAGTGCTACAGGGTTGCGGGGCTTCGGTCAGCTCCTGACTGTGAAATGCTCCAAAAAACTAGGTAGAAATGGAAGTGTTTCTTTCTTTTAGGGAGTCAGAGTGAAGCTTTTTGTGGGGCAGGGCAGGAAGAAGCATGTTGTATTTAGGGGTTCCCACCACCTCTATTTGGGTTGGTCTTACCCACCTTTCTCTCTCCATTCCTCCCTGTGTGGATGCCATGGAGAGCAGCTAGGCACAGGCAGAATACAATGAGATAATGAGTTCTCATGTGACTCTGAGACCAGAAGCCATTCTGTCTTCATCTTCCTGCATCATGGCATCCTTCACACCCTTCCTGGAGATGGACAAGTCAGGAGCCATGCAGACTCCCAAAGAGGTGAAAAAAAAGAAAAAGCACAAAATATGCTTAAAAATAGAATTTACCTCCATAGACCCATACTTTCCCCATAAACCCATACTTTTCCCATAGACCTGTACCTTCTTCTGTGCCCCACAGTGTTGGGCTACATGAGGGCAGGGAGCCTGCCAGAGTTCTGGTCAGTATGTTGGTTGTTTTCTCAGAGGAAATGTCTTTTTATTTACATAGGGGAGAGAGAAGCTTAGAGAAGAAACCTGGCACAGAGCAGTTGGGATTTGGTTAATCTGCTTAGAAATACATTAATCGGAGGATCAGATGCTGTCAACAATACTCTTTCCCCTCACTCTCTTCCCCCTTTCAGTACCTTCCTCATCACTGCTCCCACTGGATCCTATTCCTCACCCTCCTCCCTGCAACTCTCCTCTCCCCTGCTGTGAATGCCAGGGAGTAATGAAGGACAAGGAGATTAAAGCAAAATTAACAAATAAAATATAAATCCTAGACCTAAATGAAAATTAAAAATGGGTATTCAGCTGTTTATTTATTTCCCTAGAAATAGCCTTGTACCCCAGCCAAAATAAAAGTAGCCAGGATTTCCCTGGGAAGTTCTGGGGAAAACAGTCAGGTTTCAAAAGATGAACAACTAGTGGAAATTGCGTCTGTCCGCTTTTCCCTTTGATTCCATCCATGTGACATTACCAGGGCATTATGACAGTGACTAGAGAAAGGACTACTCCAAAGTGCCAACCCTCGCTGCCTTCAGCAGGATCTGCAGGTACTCAGCCTCTGGCTGTCATCTCTTCTCTAAAGATGGGCATCCATAATTGTCAGCAGTCACAGTTTAGGGGGTGCTGTGATTAAAGCTGGAGCCAGGCAGTTCAGTTTCTCTTTTGGGCAGTTGGGATAATAATACACACAAGGACATTGTCTGTACAAGGAGAGCAGCTCTGAAAGAAGTTGTCACTGTTAGTGGCACATTGCTCAACATCTTGTTGCTTTCCTGCCTGGCCTCTGGTGAATTGGAAAGAAGGCTCAAAGGTGGCATTCCATGACTACCTGGAGCCAAGGCTGAGGCCAAATTTTTTGCTCTCTGAGCTCTGTTGTTGTAGAATTACTGTTGTCAGAGGAGTTTTTGTTCTACATGCACTGTTTTCTTCTAACATTTTTGTTTTATGAATTTTTCAAAAAAAGCACAAGAACAAAAGGCATTGCAGTGAACAAACTATCAGTACCAACTGGGACATAAAGAAAGAACATAGCAGCTGCTATCTACTCTTATTATTTGTTTTGCACACACAAACTTTTATATTCCTGGGTTTTTTTCTCATGTGCGGCACTCTGTTTTGTTCTCTGTATGAAGGTATAATCATAGGCAATGCAGGATATGTGGTGTAGCTTGCTTAATTTCAAGGAAAACCTTTAAATTCAGGGATCTCCTGACCTCTGAGCCATTATTTTAACAGCATTATAGTTGCATTAATTTTGGAGATTTTGCAATCCCATGTTAATCCAAATTCCATTGAAGTCAGTACACAGACACCCATTGTCTTAAACTGGGGTTGGTTCAGGTCATTACTCTTCAAATTGTGCTAAGGGAAAGGATGAGAACAAAGGGAAGGATGCAGTGGTTATCAGAGCTCAGCTTCTTTTTGTGTTTTCATGGGTGAAGTAAAGGCTGCCTTAAAAAGAAATTGAGGTGGTAAATGTTTTTACAGGAGAATTGGGGTTTTTTTGAGAGAGCAGGAGGCATGAGGAGAACACAAGGCTGCTGCCTAAGGGTGCAGCAGTACTTGCCCCAAATAGGAACAGAATGTTTTGGCCACAGAGATCTCAGTGCATTATCCATTCACCAGGAAGATGTGTCCTTGTGCCAGTTTCCCTTCTCAGTTCCCTCGTGCTAGAACATTGCACTGAAGAAAAGGTGAGAACTCACTCCTGGTTCTCTCCAATGCACTTTAGAGGAAGATCCAAAGGAACCAGTGATGTTCCCCTGCTTATATAAACACACAAGGAGGTGCACTCAGCTATTTGAGGACATGTGAACCACGTTAAAATTGGTGCACCTCATCTCTGCTTTGCCTGCCTCCTGCATTCCCTCAGCCAATGTGACCCAGCTGCCAGCTAAGTGTGGCTGCCAGGGTGGGTGGTGGTGTTCGCTGGCTGTGTCCTGCAGGTCCTTTGCAGGCCTCTTTTTCCTAATGCATTTGTAGTGCTGATCTCATGACCTATACTATGGTGTGAACCCTTGGTGCTCCGGGACAACACCTTCAAAAGATCTGGGCTTGAGCGTTGGACTTACAACCAAAAAGTGGCCATAAGACTTTCCTGAAGACCATGTCCAGACCTTGTGCCAGTAAGGCAGAAACAGTGAATTAGCATGGTCACAAATTCCTGTGCCTTGTCTTTCTGCCAGCAAGTGGGAGATAGGGATCCAATGAACCTGTCAGATGTGTACCTTGGACAGCATCCCCACACACATGAAGGGCTCTATTGCTCCTGTTTGGGAGCTGGGGCTTTGATACCTGCTGGATGAGATCATAGCACTGAACCAGTGCATGTAGGAATTTTGTCTGTCTGGGTAAAGGAGGGTGTGATAGCATTGCTGCCTCCATTTTGTTCAACATGAATAAGAGTCAGAGGGGCTGTGGTAGAAGAGATCTTGCTGTGAGCTGCCATCAGGAAAGTACACAATGTTTTTTCCAGCATGGCATTCTTACTGGTTTTAGCATGCTGCTTGGATTAAACCTAGTACAGACACATTCTGTGTCTGCTGAGGACAGATACTTGTGGGTTTGGAGCTAGCCTATGTCTCAAAAATGTTGTGGGGAGCTGGTCCATGGTTTTTTTTTTTTGGCAGGTGCTTTCTTAGCCATGCTTTTTCTCTGTCTGAGAAAGCAGTGTCATCCACTGCTTTTTCCATCCTCTTAATAGCAGTGGCTTTGCTGGGTCTTGCCTCAGGCCCTGTAATTGGGCTACTGGTTGGAATTTGGGTTGCAGCAGATATTCCGAGAAAGAAGCCCTTCAAGGAGGCATCTTTTCCCATGTACCATCTCCCTGGAGTGTCATAAGGAGGTATGAAAGAAGAGTTGCTTCCTACCAGTCTCTTCCCCTCCCCAGGGTGTTGCCATTGACTTCCTTGCTCATAGCCAAGACCTGAATTGTGAGAGTTCACAGCCTGAAGTGTTCCTGCTCAGGCTCGGTGTTACATGTTGGTATGGATGTGTGTTGTTGGACTGAGATGGGAGTTTGGAAGCACTGGCTACATCCAACACATGCACTATTCCAGCGTGGCTGCATCCAACACATGCACTATTGCTGAACAAACTGTAGTCCCTGGGGAAAATGGACTTCCTACACATCTTTTTTTTTTTTCTGTGACCTCCTTCACATCTCCTGGAGGCTGTCCCTACAGCTGTAGCATGCAGAAGTTTGAGATCTTGGAGCACCTTTTTAGACCAGTGATACGTGGACTGTGGTCTGGAACACAGGTAAGCACTTTGTAGGTAAACTATAATAAACAGTAGAAACTCAGTGATTTCATGCAGCTACTCTCCAGAAATCAGAGTGGATTGTGGGCCAGAAGTTCAGGCACCACGATGCTGGTCTGTGTGCTGCTCAGCAAACTAGCAGTCTAAGTCTCAGTCAGCCCTATGCCCTGCATTTAAAACTGCCCGAGGTGGAGTTTTCACAGCCTCCATGGAACACTTTGTTTCAGAGCTTTGCTGTTGTCACAGCTAGATAGCTAGTCTGAGATCTCGGTGCAAATTTTGTTGCTAATAAAGATGATTGGTGGGGAAAAGAGAACTATTTTTCTCATGCAAATTAAAAGCATACTACATTTATCTTTTAGCATTTTTCTATCTATTTTTCTTCTGTTTCTTTTCTGTCCCTTTGATGTATCTCCCTATCTCTATCTCATTTCCTACCTTCCTTCTTCCACGATTATCACTTTCTCCTTTCACAGGGAGCAGAAAGAAGCATCTGCTGTGCTTTCTGGGTTTCCACTTAATCCTGCCTGATCTCCCATTGTTAGAAGGCTCCTTTCCCTCTGGTACTTTCATGTTTGGTCCAGATGAGTATGGCAGAGCCCTGCAGAGGGTCCTGTGCTTTCGGGATGCTTCCCAGGCACTGCCTCCAGCCTCATCTCCTTCCTCACTCAATCCAAACAGCTCGTGATCAGATGCTAATGTTATCACTCATTTCTTCCAGCGTGGTGATGCCTGGAGCTTTCAAATATGTTCATTAATTAGGCCTCCTGGGGTGTATTCCCGGCTGACCACTCTGTGTGCATATGTGGAGCTGGCAGAGAGGAGGAGAGGGCATGCCTGGCTCTGGAACATATGCTGTGCATCCTCCTGGTTTGCAGGCTTGCTTTAACAGTTGGTCATTCCTTAAAGCCTCATCCCCCTGCAGAAGTGGAGAGAGCCTGGGATGCCTTGGAGAGGCGAAGAGACACAATCGGGTTTGACAGGATTTGCACCACAAATTAAGTGCTGAATGTTCATGTTTGACACTCCAGTTCCATGGAGCTTTTGGGTAGCCCTTCGCAGAGAAATCTGTCAGAAACCCAAGCATCCAAAAAGCAGGGGGAAAACCACTCTGCCACCTCCTGTTTTTCACTTCTCAGATGATGCAAAACACCAAATTGGTTCTGCATGGCCTTGTCAGCTCCAGTGCGCTGGGGAGGAAGGTATTGTCAGGGCAGAGAGCTTGCACACTGCGCCCCGCCCCATCCCACACCTCCATGCTTGGTGTTTCATTTCAGATGTAATGGGGGTGTGGAGGCAGCACCACCATCCTTCTTGATCGATTAAAAGAAAAAGTATGAACCAAACTCATTTAATTATGTTGAGCCAGGGATGTTCTTGCCAAAAGACTAACAGAAGCTTGGTTTCATTTCATAGATTTCCCCTTTCCAAAGGTGGCTGTATTTTCTTCATCTGTCCTCTGTGGTTATGGATTATTGCTGTATGTGCTGTCTGGAGCAATGCTGTCTTCCAGCCTAGCAAAAGTGCTTTATTCCATTGTTGTATTGCTTCCTAGAGCCGCGAAAAGACTTTACCATTTTGTGACTTGGGTATAGAATTACATATCTGTAGGTTGTGCTATAAATGAGAGCTGGGCAAGCAGTTCTAAAAAGCTGTTTCTTTGATGGAAGTCATCCCTGGATGGGCAACAGCCTTGTGCCAGTCTCAGTACAGCACCGCCTCACACAATAGCATCTTGTCATTAGAGCTGAATTCCTGTGGGCTGTGTTTACTGTGAACATACAGAGCATTCCTTTGGCAGCATCAAAAGACAATTCCTTCTGAGCTTCTGTGGTTCTAGGATTTACTCAGTGTCTTTCTCAAACTCTTAGCTCCTCCTGCTCAGAGACTGCTCTTGTCCTGCTGTATTGTTCTTTAGCCATTCCACATCCTGCTTAGAGATAACCAAATTAACTGTGGAGATAGGGGGCTCTTGCAGAAGAATCTGGTGGGCAGCCTTTCCATGTATCTCTGTGGGGTGTGTGTTTTAAGTCATGCTGATTTACCTCCATAAGTAGCCATCAAGCATACACTGTTGCATTTATTCCTCTCTGCCTTTCAACAAATGTTTTCCCCAGGGAAAATTCTATCTTGCAACCTATCGCTTTGTGTATTTATTGCTTTCAACCTGCGTCTAGGCCTTGGGGCATGGTTTCTGCTCCTTCCATCAGTCTCTCTGCTTTTTCACCTGCTTTCCCTCAATACCACGTGCCCAAGCAGCACAGAGCACTCGTGGGGTGAGGGGACACTGCCCCAGTTCACAGCTAGGCAAAAGGAGTCAGGGAATCAGATGTACTGCCGGGACAGCTGCTGAGGTGGATGGAGAGGTCAGAGGCTGTCCCTGAGCCCCTTGCCCCAGCCAGAGGTTACCCTCAGTTCAGGTTGTCTGCTTTGTTGCTCTTTAGGCTGATCCTCTCAGTGTGACCTATGATAGAAAAGAACTTGCTCTTACCCATTGTCCAGGATCTTTTTGCCAGAACTGTGTGGGAGAGAGAGCTATTCCACCAGCAGTTCCACTGGCAGGTCTGAGGGGGAGGCAGTGGGATGAAGAGTGAGAGGGATGCTTACCTGCACCTCTGGGGGCAACCAGCCACAGGAGAAGGTATGGCCTCAGCATAAGTGACTACCCCTCTTCTCCCAGCAGGTACAAACTGCAGAGCCCAGGATTCACACCCACAAACAGATTTTTCAGTGGCAGACCAGACTTTGAAGAAGTAAGTTTTAGCTTTCTGACTTCAGGCTGATTTATCTTAGCTGGTTTTAACTGAGTCTGAGAAGTAGCCTGCAACTCTTGAAAGGTTAGTGCACCAGAGGTTGGAAACCCCTCCTCCACTGGGAAAAATCATGTTTATGTGAGTGTGTGCAGCAGCTTCTCCCTCATGTTGTTGTTCCTGAACTGGGGAGCGCTGGTGTGAGCGCTTGCAGAAGGCAAGGAAAGCAGGTCGGATGAATACTGTTGAAGCAAATTCAGGCTTATTATTCAAACAGATGTTCATGAATATATTTTGCCATACTTGTAGAGTTTTAAATGTAATCTGACTTGATGTGCACATGAGTTTAAAAGCAGAAGACTGAATTTGTGGAAGGAGAGATGGTTTGGAAGATGAATTACCAAGCCGGGCTCTGGAGAGTGAGGGTTCATGTCTGGCTCTGCACAAGCATAGGAACATCACCTGGGCTTATTGCTCCTTGCCTCCCCTGGGTCCCAGGGGTACTCAGAACCTTCTGGGACAACACACTGGCATCTTGAGCAGGACTGTTTGTGTGCTGTATTGTCTGTTCATTCATAATTGTTGTTTTCTTTGCTTTCCACTGTTGGCAAATATAGTGGAGATTTGCCACTTTTTTATCCTCCTGCCTATCACTCCCCTGTCCCCAAGTCAAGGGCTCTCTTCCTTTACTCTTCTGCCTTCTAAGCTTCCATGGGAAATTGTCAAAACCGTTCTTGGTGGTGCTTCTCCTGCAAAACCAAGTCTCTGTGAAGTTTTGGTGATACAATAACTTCACTGCCTGGTGAACAAGAGGAGAATCTGGGAAAGCAGCCAAAGCATGATTCTACTACGGTGATTCTTATTATTTCCATTAGCAACTATGGCAGGAAAAGTTATGATAAACAAGGGAGAGATAAGTGCGATTTGTAGGTGTTTAAACGCTTCTGTGTATTTTTAAAAAAAAATTTATTTCTTTTTCTCCCTGAACACAAGCACTGATTTAAAGCTAGGAACAGACTGCTTCATTTTCACCCAGAGCCTGGTGATATTGGGGGTGCCCACATGTGGGGCAGCACAGCCTATTCATTCTCACATAGTACCTATCACACAGCAGGTAGCAGTCTTGACTGCAGATGAGATGTTCTCTCCTCTGACAGCATCTGGAGGGTCAGAGAGGCATTGGCACCTCCCCGAGGGGAACACTCCCCTCCAAGAGTTGTGCTGGCTGCCCGTGCATCTTCCTCGCCCAGGAGGTGCGTGGGCAGCGCTCACCTCGGCTGGCACCGTGGTTCATCTGGCATGGACCCAGCTGGCTGCAGGTGAAGGCAGCCTCCTGAGGATGGTCTCAGGTGGAGGATTTGGACAGAGATGAGCCTGAGAGTGCAGAAAAGAGGGTAGGAGAGAGGCTGCTTTGTGATGGTAACTGCTAGCGTAACTGTGCTGAGGCAGCTGTTCAAAACAGTGGTGCTTAAAAACAAAGTTTTACCCCTTATGGTAAACGACGTGGTAGCAGACTCTAGAGATGGAAACCTCCTGCTCAGCCTCCTGCAGAGCTGTAAGACAGCAGCTGGTAAGAGAGTGATGGCTCCAAAAATACTTGTGGAAACTGCAACACCTCTGCACATGCTGCCTGGTCCCTTGGTTCCCCCTCCAGGCAAACAATAAGGAGCACAAAAAAGTAAGTAAAATTGAGGGCTCAACCTTTCCCAGCTCTTGGGAACCACAACTAGGTTTCTCTGAGTTTTAAGGATACATGAGGAGAGCAGTGAGTACTTGCTCTTGGCTTCAAGAGAATAGAAAGAGTTTCGGGACACTTCTTTATGCAGAGTAGCACTGATCTGAGCTTTTAATAATGCAGTGGACTTGTAAGTGTTCCAAACTGTGAGATTTTTGAATTAATTTTTAATCCATGGTTTAACATTAAAGATTAACGTGTGTTTCAAATTTCAGAAAGGGAATTTACCCCTGAAAGGCTAAGACTTTCTTCAGTGGCTTCTTATGGTTTTTGTTCTATTTCACCTTTTCTTTTTTTTCCTTTTTCTTTTTCTACCTGCTGGGTTCATAAAATTAAAAAAAACCAACCAAACAAAAAATCCCCAACAAACAGCAAACAATAAAACCCCAAAGCACAGGAAAGGAAAAACCCAGCATACAGGCCGTGTTTGGGGAGTTTTCAACTTGTTGTTACACCAGTGTCGAATAGGGCTCTTTCATATTAATGCTGCTCGGTGTGCTCTTAGACTTGCCAGGAGAAACAACATCTGTGTGAAAAACTGAGCCAGCTGTGCAGAAAAAGAAATGTTGGTTCAGAGCAGTTGTATACTTTGCTGCTTGGGCATAAGCAACTTCTTGCATCTGTTACAGAGGGAAAATTTGCAAAGTGTTTTCCTGAGACTTTTAGAGTAAAAGACAAGGGAAGCTTGTAGCAGTTTTATGTTTGCAAAAGTTACCAGCTGTTATAAAAGGGAATTTAGTACATCATGGGTAGGGGAAAGGGCAAGCATAAAATCAGACAGCACTGTGAGGCTTTGGTCACCTGGGATTAACACTCAGATCTTGGCATCAGAAAATATGGTGGTAAGGAGGGAGGTGCACTGTCAGGTACAGTAACAGCAGCATCTGCATTTGCAAAGTCTCCTTTCTGCATTTCAAGCGTGTTATGATTGTACTCTGTGTTTTTTGGAAAGCTGCTCAAGAGGTTTGGATAATTTTATAAACTTTTGACATTTCTTTGAGGGTGTCTGCTTTGTGCCTTGCAGCCTGGAATGCTTTGGGGCAGGGCTGTTTGCAGAAAATGTTTGCTTTTAGAATCATGTTGGCCTCCAATGGAGCTGAACATAGTGAAACTTCTTGGTTATTCTTTTTCCTCCTTGATAAGATGTGTGTGTGTTAATTTGAAATCAATACTAATACTTGGTACAGTGGTGGAGGGAGTGATTAATAGGCAGAGCAAGGCCCATGAATCAGGTTCTAAAGTCCTGTTCCTGTCTCGCCATTGACCTGCTGCATGGTGTTTGGGTGAGTTATAGCCTCTCTCCATCTTGGTTTTTCTCACTGCAAAATGGAGACTCTGCATTTCCTTCCTGGCATATTTTAGAGCTACCAGTGCAACTTTCTGCACTTGAGTTTTTCAGCATGATGCTGTGTACTAAACTAGAGTGCTGGAGGGGAAGTGCATAGCATTTGGGAAAAATCAGGCTCAGTGATCTTGGCTTGGATGCTTAGAGCTGCAGATGCTCCAACTCTGGGTACACCATGAGCAGGGAGGGCCTCCCAGCTCTGGGATGTGTCCCCCTTTGCACCCTGTGCTGGCACATGCCAAAAGGACACACAGCAGATGGACAGCAGATTTGTATTAATCTGGCTGTGTACATTTCATCTGTTGGTCCTGCTTCTAACATACAATGTGGGAATGATATGCCCAAATGACTGGAGTGTCGGGAACTGAGCTATAGTTAGCAACACTTGCACAAAAGCTTTGGGTTTTGGTATAGGCAGGTTGGAAAGATTGCAATTCCAGAGGGCAGGGAGCATGGAGTGACTCTCCTTCTGGGAAAGGACTGCAAAGTGCTTAAATAGATGTGTTGCTGTGGCTTATGTGTGGAAGTCTCTGTGCCTGACACTGTCCCCTTGAGCAACATGGGGACCAAACTTCACATGGAACCATCTACAGCTCCAGCACCCTGGGTGTTCCCATGAGAAGACTGTGATGGACTTGTTTGTAGCTAAAGCTGGTAACAAACTGGACATTTATCCCAGGGAAGTCCTAATGTACCCTCTCTGTTTCATTTCATGTCATACTGAGAGATCAGATCTTGTAATGGAAGGACCAAAAATCAGGGTAAATTGCCACTGGGAAAAGATACCATTCACATGACGTTGAAAGGCCATAGCATATTAAGTATGCGTGTGTGTATTCACTGCACTGGTACTGCATAAAATTATGCAAAGTCAGAATTTATGTAATATCTAAATACATGGCAAAAGTTTAAATGGATTGAAATAAAGTGTTCTTACCTTATAGAACTGAAGTGTGCCAGTATTACCATGATTAAATGGGGAAGTCAAAGCAATTCATTTTGTCTTCACTCACTGAAAATGTCATCAAAGTTGATATTCTTACAACCTATTTTGATTTTAATGAAAACTCTTCTTTTCCCAGTGGAAAATTGTCCTTTTACAACCTCTTTTAGACAGCTCAACTCATAATCTGAAACATTCAATTACTGACCTGACATTTGCCAGAGCAAAAGACAAATTTGGGTTTTCCTTTCTTTCCAATTTAAATGAAAAAGAGCCTGCCTTTTTTTGTTCCCTTTCTGTTTGCTTGTTTTTAATAATTTTAATAATTTTAAATCCAGAGTAGTTTGGGATTAATGAAGTTTAAGATACGGAAGTCTAATGTCTTTGAATATGCCCATGTAAACTAATTTCAATCCGACTGCTTTGAGAGACTTTGCTTTAATCAGTCTTGTTTGGAGACAGGAAAGTTTCACAGTGATTTTGCGCATTGTTAAGCCTTGAAAGCTCTCCCTCCTACGAACAAGCTACGGGAGTTTTGTTTAAGCCCCAGTTTGCCAACATACTTAAACATGTGCCTAATTTTCAAACATTAAATATATTTCCACTGACTTACCTGCCTTTAGTGGAATTTCTAGGACATACCAAATGTATCCAGGCATCAGTGTCTGGCTGAGCAGCCCTGGCTCCAGGTGGGCAGTCTGCTGGCTGTGCAGGTGGCAGTGTTGGTGAAGCAGGACTCAGCCAGGTCACAGAGCCAGGAAAATTTTTAGGGGAGCTCAAAGGTGTGGTGAACAACAAACATTGGCCAAGTATCCTTCCACTTGCAAAGCTTGTGCACTCCATAGGATGAGAGCGTTTCATACACAAGACAGAAACAGGTGTGGAAAGCAGACAGCCAACTTTTTTGCATTGCCCCAGCCAAAACTCAGGGGTTGCTGGACCAGATCGTTTAAGAATCTGATACTCATCCTGGTGACAGTCCCTCCTGATCTCAAGGAAAATGGGATCAGCTTATTAATGAAAACTTTTCTTCTCAGAAAAGGCTTGGGAGGTTGATTCCTTGGGGGTTGCTTTTATTTTAATTTATTTAAATCTTTTAAATTATATTATTCAAATATTTTAAAATATTTAATTTTATTTTGTTGTGTCTTAGGCACCCCTTTGTAAAGGGGTGATCTTACCATAATCCTCCATAGGCCAACATAAGCAACCATGGAGTGATGATGGTGCTGGAACATCCTGGTAACAGGGGAAAACAGGTAAGGTGGGTACCCCAAGCAGTTGGTTGAACCATAGGCTGGGATATTTGCACTGGAGTTTGACCTAAGGATGGTTGTGTCAGGGAGCTGCACCCCACGCTCCTGCCTCTCCCCACCACACGAGTTGTATATTCCAGCCTGCCCACCCATTCATCCTGCCTTCCCCTGTGCCAACTCCCCTCCCTGGACTTTAATCGTATTCCTTCTGGGCTCTGTCCTTCCCACTCAATATGCCACTGAATATATTTAAACCTTGAGTTGTTTTCCCTTATTAAGCAGTTTATCACTGTTGCAATCTTTTTTTTTCTTTTTTTCCAGGAGAGAAGGAAGAAATTTATTCTTTTGACCATAAATCATTTACAAAGCTGCTGGGCTGTTAATGTATTTTTTATGTCTCAGCAAACAGAAAATAGAAGTGAGTGTCTTAGTAAAGCTTTGCCGACCTGTTTTAATTTCAGCTTCCTAACCCTGACTCTCTGTTGCCCAGTCCTGGGAGCAGGTACATTTCTCTTGTAGAGGCACCAGTGGATACCTTCTCCCCAAGGAGACAACTTTGCTGTGTCAGCAATGTCACACGCTGTTGCCAGCACTTGGCACTGATACGCAGCATGACACATCTCTGCTGACTGGGCTGTGCTGGGAGAATACTAGCAAAGAAACGGGATCAGGGAGGGCGGGAACTCGAGCCTGTTTTTGCTTTTAGATCCTGGGAAGAGCTCTAATTAGACGCCCGCCCTGGGGTAAGCAAGTTACATACAGCTCTCAATTCATCCCATGCAGCCTCAACCTGCGTGGGCTCAAGTGTGTGGGCTCAAGTGTGGGCTCAAGTGTGGTTACAGATAGCCACGGGCATGCTTGAGGGTGCTTTCAGAGACAAGGACTGGCCATGGTGGAGTTTCCCAAATGTTGAGAGCTGGCTCCTGCAAGGTTTTGCAACCTGGTGCAGGAAAATGAAGCCAGTGTATGCCTTCACTGCTGTCAGTCAGCTCTGTGCTTTTTCCCTCTTTCAGGAAACATAGATACCAATCTTTGTGTGAAAGGTGAATTTTCCTTTCTGGTGTGCTGTGACAAGCAGTAAGATAATTAAGAGGAGGGATGTGGGAGGCTTATGTTGGCATCCCAGCTAGATGAATGGGTGATTCTGCAGCTCAGAGCTGTTGCTGCAGGCTTTTTGCAAACTCAAGCTGAGTTTCTTACCTTAAATGTACTTATATGAACATTTGATAAGCTTTCATCCCCAAGTCACTTTAGCTAAAGTAAGTGGCTGTGGTCATTTAAAATGTTCCCATCCCTAGACATCCATTACTGTAGGATGATCCCTCTACTGTAGCAGTGAGCAGAACAGGACAGTGTGTCTGCAATGCAGCTTTCCTCTCTCACAGCAAAGGAAGTTAGCCTGTCCCCACACATTCCTCAGCAGGTTCTGCTGCTTAATGCCTGGCTGTGAGATAGAGGCACAGCTTCTTTTCTGCTTTTGCTGGCCTGGGGCAATAGCCTTGTGTTGAGTGACAAGGCAAACAGCAGAGGATGACAACATCTTAAGTTACTGCAGCAGGATTCCCCAGAGCTGATCTATCACAGGAGTAAGGAGTAAAGGAAAAGGAACTGTGTTTGCCAGTCTTAGTTTTGTAAAAGACAAAGAATAGGGAAATAACTTTCTGTGCCCAGCTAAACTTTTGCTTTCCTCCTTGTCTGTGCCTGTTATTTGGAAAATGGTGTTTCAGGCATCTCTGAAGGACCTGAGCAGGGAAGGAAATGACTGGCACTCTGTTGCAAGGACACACCACCCTGTTTGTACCTTGGGTATCCTGCCTCGTTGTGGCCTTCAACCATCATCTATAGACAGATTGCCTGCTCCTGATTTGCCCACCTGAGTCCCAGGGTATGAGTCGTTGATGACTCTGATTCTAAGCAAAGCCAGGGGTGGACAAAATTGACACCAAATGGTCCCACAGAGTGGGCTGAATTAGCCTTACCCACCCCTCCACTCTCAATTTAGGGGAGCAATGAGTGAGCTCTTGAGTTCCTGTTTCTCCCTGAGTCCCCTCTGGCCTTGTTCATCTGCTACAGCAAAAAAACCCCCGACCTCCAAAGTGCAACTGCTCCTTGAGTCCTCTGCAAATGCTGTGAGTTCAAGGACTGCCAGCTCAGATCGCAGCAGTCTCTGTTTCCAGCCAGTGCCACATGCATCGGAGGGGAGTGTTAAACTTCCCATAATGTACTTAATAGTGCAACACTAAACCATGGAAAGGGGATTAACGCATGCTCAGAGCACAGCCATTGATTAGTTTTATCCTAGCTAATGTCATTGTAGACGCTATTTTTGTTCCTATCAATATTCCTTTGTATTTTTATAATCTTGCTATAATACAATGCAGTTGTTTTTCTGCCTCTAACTTGCATGCCTATTGCATTCGAGGCAGCAGAGATAGATGCAAGGCATCCATCCCATCTTGCTGAAAAGGCAGCAGCTCTCCTGGCAGATTCAGCTAGCACATAAGAGAAGCCTGTACTGGGAGACCAGCGGGAGTCCAGAACTGGGAAGGACCATTTGGGTCATCGGCCCCCTGATGCTGCATCTGTAAACCAGATTTGGGTTCTTGTTCCCACTTAGCACATGCCAGCAAGCTGCTCTAACACTATATTCTTCTCACAGTTCAAAAACCTCTTTTGCATTTCAAGTCTGTGACTAATTACACAGAAGCATTAAGATGTGCTGGAAAAACACAGTTCAGGTTCTCAGGGAGCTTAACATCATGTGAACTCTGCTACCTGGACAGAACAGCCCTTCTCGATTTCCCTAGCAGGTTTGAGTGCTTAGCAGAACAGCAAATCAAACTCTTGAGGTTTAAACCTGAGCACATGAGGATCTCCCACTAATGGGGACCTTCTGAAGATACCTGAAGCCATCTGGCTTGCTCAGCAGGCCCCAGGGAGTCTGTGCCAGAAAAAGGGAAGGAATCAAATTCCTCAATATGTCATGGGAGCCCCTTTCCTACCCCTGCAAGAGCTAATCCAGCTCCTCTGACAAGGACATGGACAGAACTGACACCATTCTGGAAGTATGTGCAGCTGAACACTTTCCTGCCTTTTTTTTTGGATTGTAAAGTCCAATTGTCTTCCTGCCTATGGCTGCAGGTTGGGGAGGTCAGCACAGGGAAATATGCTCTATGTCATCCCAATCAGTCAGTTGTTTGAAATCCTCCTTCCAGCTGGCCTGCAGAAAAAGACCTATTTTCAAAAGAGAAGACGGCAGGGGTGGTAGTGACTCCTGCTCACCAGGTCAGCAGTTGAGGCCAGAGTGGAGTGGGTCAGTAGGAATTTTCCCTTCTAGTTTTCTGTCTGGTTCAGACGAGGTTATAAATGGTAAGGTAGAAGGGTCAGTGTGATCAGCACAGTTTCACAGGTAGCCAGCGTCCCTCATCAGCTAGTCTAGTTCTTAGCAAGAAATGCTGCAGGGCTCAAGTTCAAGACCCTGACACTGTGTTTTCTCCCTGGATTAGTGTCTGCTAGCCTGTGTATCCTACAGGTTGGGCAGCAATCCTGAGATTACTCTTACTAGAGTAAAATGGATCTTTTCACTTGGGAGGCTCCATGCTAGGGGGATGACTAAATACCACCAATTGTGTCTGATGGTTTCTCCAGGGATAAAGGTGCCTATTGATCTGCATTTAACAGGAATACTAACACTAGAAACACCTCAGATGAAAAGTTGCATCAGTATAGTTTTAGCACCTGTGTTACAGAGATCTTGCTCTAAATCATGCTAGCTGTGATTGTTTTCCTGCTGTTTGTTCCAGTCTGTCCTGCAGAGCCAGCAAAGATAGGAAGGAAAAAGTTGGAAATTATTTTGCCTTATACAGTGTTGCATTGTCCCCCACAGGCTACTATCCCATTGCTAGACCTGTCAGCCACTTGTATAACATGTGGATACAAACTGGGGCACAGAAGCAATCCCCTTACGAATGTCTGAAGCAAACTTTGCCTTCTTGCTGTGGGCTGGCAGGAGGGCTAATTTTTGTTGGAGCCCTTCCTCCCTCACTCCATTACTCCCACTATTATTGTTCCAAGGAAGTTTCTACCAAGCATCCTTCCCAGGAAAATTTGTGCTAGGGCACCTTGGACCCAGGATGCAGTCTACTATGACAGTGTGAATCTGTCCAGATGCCTGCCCTGCAGAATGACTTTGGAGCCTGGAAGTTTTTCCATGGTAGAATTTCCTTAATGAACTGGAAATAATTCAGTCTAGCTGGTCATTAATTCAGATCCGTGCTCCATTGCAGTGGTGTTGGTTCCCCAAGCAGGGTGGCGTCTACTGCAAGCTGCCTGGAGACACTAGGCTGGGTAAATACTGTGTTTGGTTAGATAGACTCTGAACTAGCAAGTGTACCACATCCAGAATGAAGCGGGATACACAGTCCCTGGTGAGAATGGGCAAGACCAGTATTCAAGCAGCTCATTGAGCAGCCAGTTTGGATGCTGTCATATCACGCTGGCTAACTTCAACGTTTTCTGTGTTTGCAACTGCAAGCCAGGCTCCTTCAGGGGCTTTTGAATGTTTGCTGCAGAGGCAGGACCTACGGCAGATGTACTGCCTGCATCTGTTCCTGTCTCCTCCTGCTGTGAGTCACTCTTTCCTGGGTTGTAGGTTTTGCTGCTGCTCAGTGTGTTGGGTTGGCAATGTACCTCAGCTCGTTTGGGGTGGGAGACATTTCTCTCCTTTAGCACAGGGGGTAGCTTTGGTCCCAGACTCAGAGATGTGAGGCAGGCAAAAGGCACAGCAACTTGTATTCTCCTTTCATCTCAGGAAAAAGACTGCTCTGCAGTTTCTCCCGCCATTGCCTGCGGTTGCCAGATGGAACGCTCTGTTTCTACCCTGTTCTTGAAACTTCTGTGTGACCTCATCTTTGCCTCTCTAACAAGGGACCCTAAATGTCATACTGCCAAAAGTATCTTCCCCAGCATGTGGCAACAGGATTGCTAATTGCGCTGGGACAGGGGGGAGCCATTCCAGCCATTCCCTGGGTTTCAGATGCAAGCTGACTCAGCTTGAAGCTTTATTTTCATTTTCCCCACAGTGACACACATTCCTGCACATTTTCCCTTGAGGTCTGGAGATGCAGAATGCACACAGCTGAGGGTTCCTTTCATCCCTTTCACACCTTCTTCCCTCCTTCCTCCTCTGGCCATTTGCTTCCCTGGCTTGCCAGCACCGCAGAGTGAACCTGTACCTTGGTCTCTACCTTTGGGTATCAGGAGTTTGCTGCTAGCAAGTGCAAAAAGCTGCTGACTATGCTGGTGATCTCTGGCAGAGAGGTGCAGCAGTGAGCGGGAGCTGGGAACATTTTTTTACCAACTTAGAATGAGTCAAAGTGCTAAGATTTGCCCATGTCCTTCAGCTTCACTGTATCTGGTATGTTCTGAAGGCTCTGAGGCTTGCAACCCCTCTAGGGCAGCTAGAAAATGTGGCAGCATTTGAGTCCTCCTTAAACCCAGCAGGGAGGGTAATGCTTGTTGTGGGACTGTGTCCTACATGCTTGTGTCATGATGTATGTATGAACTATCTACATGGACTCCTTCATGGATACTGGGGAGGGAGCTGAGTGTGCCACTTGGAAAAGCAGCAGGGAGCCATCAAAAATGAAATCAGTTCTGTTGCCAGAATAATTACTTGATCCTGAAAATGTGAAGAAATTCTGAAAGAGCCTCTGCAGCCAAAACATTCTTCTGCTGACTGGTTTGCTGATAGGGGACAGAAAAATGGAACATCCGTTCTAATTAGTGATGGGAGCTTGCTGCCTCAGGATCAAAGGAGAATGCTGTTTGCTGAATCAAGCTAAGATCAAAGTGTCCTACGTGCAGGAAGGGCCCATTCCTCTTTCTGCTGACAGTGGTGTGCCCTGCTCATCCTCTGGGCGTGCTGCTTACAGGGTTGCTTAATTACTAAGTAAGGAGGAGACTGCAGTCACAAGAGAGGGTGTAATGGCCATTGTAATCCAATTCTGAGAGATGATTTGGTGGTGATCAATTCTTTGTCTCTCAGAAGTCATTAAAGTTCTGAATGCTTAGGAAATACCTGGATTGTATAACTTTGCAAAAGGAGACTTTTTACAACATCCTTTGCTTGATTTTTCTGACCTCTTATGTGTAATTTGACTTAGTAGGCTGTATGTGTGTGCATATATCTATATTTGCATTTATAGCTACTCAAGGGAATTCAAGTCCTCATTCCTTAGGCTGCATTGAAAAATCCTTATCCCAATAGATATGCTAAATGTGAAATCTCTTCTTCCTTCTCTCCCCTGTGTCCCTCCTCTTGCATTAATACAAACCCACATTTTTGCAACGCCTAAGTTTGCAATGTTTTAACATGAGTCATTTGGTTGTGTTTTCCTAGTAGGTGTCTCCCTGGGCATACAGATTTGTAAGTGTATGTGACTTTGTGTGCATCCATCTGTGTTTTGGGCCACAAGCACTGGTGTGGAAGAATGCAGTCACAAAAATACTTGCATAGATGGACAAGTGCATGTGGAAATGTGTTACATTTTCTAGTAGTCTTGAGATGCTGCAGCATCCTGAAGAGGGTTTGATCTTTGCTCTTTCAGCTGTTCCCCTGGGAAAGAGTCGTGTTGTAGTACTGCCTCACCGGTGCTGTGCTAACACACCACCCTACCTCCCCATTTATGCTGCTGAAAGAGGACTTTGCCTACATTTCCTCTCGCCTTGTTTAAGCTTCCTCGTCAGAAGTGGCTGTGTGTGTTTTCCCCAGCTGTAGCCCTGCAGGTGCCACTCAGCTTAACAAAACGAGTCCTTAAGTGCCACCTGCCTTGTACACCAAAAGAGCCAAAAACGGGCCAAAGAGCAGCTGGCAGGCCCTGGGATGTGTGAGGTAAAGGCAAGTCTGAGGAGCTGGCTTGCCTGGTGGTTTAACAAGGACAGCATGGTGTGTGTGGGGGTGCTCATCTTGCAGGCCAGGTTCAAAGCAGCTCCTCTGGGCAAGAGAAATGAACGGAGATCTCAGCTCCTCCTTAGTGCTCCCCTGCTCCATGGCATTCAAATTAAAAGAGATGCTGTGGTGCCTTGAAAAGATAATGGCTGTGGGGTGTTGAGCATAAGAGTGGGGTACTGGCAGGGAAAAGGGAATACGTGTTTTCTTTTATTTTTTAAATTGCTCATGAGTACATTGGGACGTTCTCAAATGTATAAAAAATTATTTTACAGTGAATAAATTATGCATGTTCTATTTTAGTGTTTTTATTATTCTGCAGGATGTTTACAATCAACTAATAATAAATATTAGGAGTAGCAAGAGGGTGATTAGACATGAAAATCTCATCATCTTGATGACTGAGTGATTGATGTAACTAATCCTGCAAAGCAAACTGCAAAGTCTAACTTTTGCAGTAAATTAGAACACTCACACTTAAGTATTACTTTTTCTGGATGACAAGAATTTGAATGTGTGAATTTTTCATGGAGTGGAAAGTGGAAGGGATAAGGAATGGGGCTGAAGAACACATATTGCTGTTCCAAATCGGATGAGTCGTTTCCTTCCCTCTCATGGAGAGCAACTCATTAAATCTATGCTGAACATAACAGAAGAACTTTCTGCACCATTTTGGAGAGAGAGGTCAATCCAATAAATGTTCAGATCATCTTGACTTCCTGCACACTGGTTAGCACATGGATGATGCTAGACTGGATGAGTAGTCATGGCAAGGTAGCCTTCAAATTTCAGCCTGCAGAAAAGACAGCTCCTTGTCAGAGTCACATTCAGCAAGAGACATCTCCAAAGTTGATGTGGATCACTTCTGGGCTTTGGGCTACTGCCACTGCCTGGCCAGCCATAAGAAAATGAGGAGTCCGAATCCATTCCCAGCCTGTTGCACACAGACACAGCTGGAAGGCAGATGCCTTGTGATAAAGGTGATGCTTATTACTGGCTCTTCAAGTTATTTACTTCTGCTTGCTGCTGACAGACTTGCATAGGAGATTGATGGATTAAGCTGTCACCAGCTGTTTCTCATCCAGCCACCTAATTCTCTGAAATGTTAGCACTGGAGATTAACTGTTTCCCTAGGAATTTCTAAAACATTCCATATTTTTAAATGTCTCAAGGCAATGAGGAAATTCAGACTCAGGGTGGTTTTTTTCCCACAAAGTAAGAAACTTGTGGACTTCACTTGGAGAGGTTAAAGTGAAATTTTGTCTGATTCTGTTCTGAAGCATTTCTGAGCCTCACTGAACTACCTGGGGCTTTAGAGGTAGGAGATGTGGAGGAAGGAATGGAAGTTGGGAGGAGGTGGTTGAGTCTTTGCAAAGTCCTGGAGTACTGCAACTCTGGAGCAGTCAGTTCAAACCCTGGAACACATGGAAGGCTGTTCAGGTGCTAGAAACCTTGGATCTGTAGCATCTAAAGCTCAGCATTTCCAGGCTTTGGGCGCTGCATTTCTACATCAGGCTGTCTGGGAAGGATCTCAGCAGACAAGCATGTGGGAGACACTCACCTTTGCCTCAGACATTAGCCTGTTCAATTTATTGGTAGTTCAGATAGAAAACTATTCTCAGGAAGCATTTCACCTTCAGCAAACCAGTATCTCTTGGCAGAAAATAGAAACTTTGCAGGCAGCCCTTCCTGGATTCAGCAAGAGAATAGGGTGGTCTGCAGACAGCACCTGGATGTTAGCAGTATTCTGCTGTTGTCTTGGAGCTTGAAAACTCCTTGCCTTCTTCTCCAGTACCCTCCCACATGCTTTGAATAAGAAAATGCTGAGCTGTCACATAGAGACATAGCTTTTTGTAGTCAATATTTTGATTTTGTGGATAAAAATGGTTTAAAGCATTTTAGTGCTGCTCAAAATGGTGGTGGAGACCCCTTAGTTTCATCTGACGATTTTGGTGGTAGGAACAGAGGTCTTTCCCTGTGTGACTTGCAGTCTTAAAATGGCAGCCTTGAGCTGCTGTACTGGGAAGCTGGGGCTTAACAGGCTTTCATCTGTGTCCAGTCTGTGTGGAATGCAAACAAGTGAATGGTGGAAATTCTGGAAAATAAATGAGATTTGATGAGATCCTCCAATATCAATAGTAATTTTTCATCAGCTAAATAGAAATGTCTGGAGTGGAAAATATTTTGACTTTTAACCCTTCAAATTAAAAATATCACTAAAATACTTTTGGTCTTGCTGGACTTTATGAGGCATAGAAGTGGGAGGAGAACTGTTTTTCTTGGTGAATACTGCAGTTTCTTTTTCTGTTTCCCTGATGTTGCGTATCATTAAGATTGATGGGTTTGAAAACATATCTCATTCTCTTAGACACAGCTTGGCTGTTCTTATGGCTCTATGCCTGTCGCCAAAAGAACCCCAGTTGTTTTCAGAGGCTCTGAAACTAGAGTGCTCTTACTTAAAAGGGCCACATATCTGCATTTGCCTGTAAAAGAGGACTGTGTGAGAGCAGACTGACCTGTGAGGAAGGAATATAGTTCCTTTTGCCTGATGTAGTCGGTAGGGTACGGTTGTGTAGGAACGGGATACTCTGTTGTGACCTGCAAGCGTATGGGGCCACCTGCAGTACTTTCAACTGTGTGTCCTTCTCTTGAAGTGCTTGAACTGTGTGTCCTTCTCTTTCCAGGTCTGGTGTGTCCTCTGGAGGTGTCAGTCAGTTCAGGGAGTATCCAGGTTGCCCGAGGACAGACAGCAGTGTTGCCCTGCACCTTCACCACTAACGCTGCTCTCACTAACCTTAATGTCATCTGGATGGTCATTCCTCTTTCTAACGCCAACCAGCCTCAACAGGTAGGTCTTTTCATACTGGAGCACGTATTTCCTTGGGGCTTTCCTGTTCCCCACCCTTTTCTGGATGTAGGCCCTCTACAATGCTGAGTCTATGGTTGTCCCAGAACTTCATTGTCCCTTCACTGCTGAACATGCCCTCTGGATCTTACATGAATCTGTTTTCTTCAATGCTTTGTTAGCAGATGCACATTGTGTCCTTGGCTGGATGTGCAGCTGGGGCAAATGTATGTGATACTGTGTTGCTGCCCTGGGCCTCTAGTGGTTTTTGTGTTCAAAAGAGCACAGGAGATGTAATCCAGGTTTCCGTGCACTGGATACGGAATTTGGTGGGCCTGGGAGCAGCTGCAGCCTTAAGCCTGTGAAATCTGTGTAAAATGTCCTCTAACACATAACCTCTCATAGAATCATCACCCCTTTTACTTCCCTTATTTTTTCAGTCTGTTGCTTTTTCAAGTCCATTCTTACGAATGCTAGCAAGTGAGAGTATATAATGGTGGGCATAAGAATCATAACCTGAGATATGCTGGCCTGTTTTTTGCCCACATACTCTGACAACAGAAGAATGCCATTTCTCTGAAATACATCTGTCTTGGGTCACGCTGCCCTGATCACATTTTGTATTCAGTGTGAGAACCTGCACTGAAGAAAACTTGCTCCTCAGGGACTTGGTCTGAGTACAGTCCGACTAGCAGAGGCTGTGCAGGTTCAAAGGTTGCATTGCCTGTCATTCACCTCATCCCAAAGATCTTCAGTAAGCAGTGTCAAATCATGGAGGGATCTTACTGACGGAGACTCAGAATGATACTGTCCACTGGGCAGATGCTTTTCATCAAAGTACTCACTGACCTGCAGAGAGCCTCTGCTTCTGCACATCGGTCCTGTCCAGATGGGTAATGACTATTATATGAAGTAGGCTGGTGTTGCCATTCCAGCTGTGCCAGAAGATTTGGGTATCTCTCTGGTCTGTTACCTCTGTGAACATTTTTACTGACATAAAATGGGCTACAGAGTGTGTTCCTCTTTTGGAAAAAACACCTGTGCCATGATGTACGTTGAGGTTTGGTTATTCAGAGATCCTTTAGTAACTGGACCTTTCGGCTTTGGAAGCCCATGTTTTGCTTGCTGTTCTTCCTCCTTGCTCAGCTCCTGCAGAGTGTTGTTTGAGCCTTCCTTTCTTTTCCAGGTTATTCTCTACCAAGGGGGTCAGATCTTTGGTGGTGCACCCCAGTTCTATGGGCGAGTGGGGTTTGCTGTGACAATGCCAACCACCAGTGCCTCCATCTTCATCAACAACACTCAGCTATCGGATACTGGCACATACCAGTGTTTGGTCAACAATCTTCCCGACCGAGGCGTCAGGAATATTGGAGTCATTGGACTTACTGTCTTGGGTGTGTTTACTGGTATTATGGGGGAGAGGGGGGAACAGGGACAAGAGGATCTCTGTGCATGATAGTGCATCATGAGCAATATGGTACTGTGTGCATTTGAGCCCACAGATATCCTGTGGCAAGGAATGGGCTGCCTTGTGGGTACTGTGGGAGTTTGTAGGGCACATAGACTTCATATGTGGGCAGCATAAAATGAAGTTTTAAAGTACGGTGGAGAGAAAGTTTTTGTGGTGGTATTGTGATGTGGAGTTGCAAAGAAGCAGGAATAGAGTACGAGGGCATCCTGGAGGGCTGAAGAGAGTGTAAGGGGTTTGGTGTGTAGCAACAGATGAGAGAATGACTTTATATCTTTGCTTCCTTTCCATGAAAGCAATTAGTTCTGGATGCTTCCATTGATGCTAAATACTCCAGAGTGAACGCCATTATAGGGATATGAAAGCAAAACCCAATCACAGTAAATTTTGTCTGCAGCTCTGTTAATTTTCACCATCCTTGCTGTCTCAAAGACAGAAATATTCACCTTTTTCTCAAGGGAGGGATCTAAGAGAACTGGGTCCTGTACAAGTCAGCAGTAGTCTGTAACCTTGATGGGCTGGTGGGTCAGGAATCTTTGTGTGAATTGTCACCCCCCCAAACCATAATGAGTTCTTGTCTGCTGCCTCAGTCTTGTCCCCTTGACAGCTTATGCCACTGTCCTTGCTTTCCCCAGCAGCACATGTCTAGAGTGAGCCTGCACTCCACTGTTTAGTCACATTTCCTGATTTGCTATCACCTTCCCTTCTTCTCTCGCAGTTCCTCCTTCTGTCCCGCTTTGCAGAATCCAGGGGTCCCTGGACGTGGGCAGCGATATCACACTGACCTGCAGCTCAGAAGAAGGCATCCCCCGGCCAACATACCTCTGGGAGAAACTGGACAATGTCCCCAAGTTGCCCCCAACTGCCACACAAGGTGCTCATTTTGTTGATTATCCTCTTATTTCCCAGGTGGCAGCCTGGGTTTTCCCTTGTCTGAGCTTCCAGAGGTGGCATGGCTCATCGAGCGTCTGCCATCATTTGCATGGTCCCTTTACTGGAACGAAGATTCCTAAAGCCCACGGTGGACTGGGTACCCTCCAGAGGCCACTTAAATTTTCATGTTTTTTTTGGTACAGAAACATGTTCCCCATTGAAAAACAAGGATTGGGTTGAATGGAAGAGAGAGAAAGTGGTTGCTAGATGTTGGCATGTGGCTGGAAATTTCATCTGCAAACTCACCTGCATTTTTAACAAAATGAAAGGCTTATAGAATGGAAACTGGGGAAAGAGAGGCAGAATCACATCAGAAAAATACTGCCACCTTCTCACACTGATGCCACTGTTCTCCAATAAATTACTGCCAGAGCTGCTTTTCAGATGTGTGTAGAAGCACAGCTCTGATCAAACTGGTGCTTCTCAGCCTCAAGTCCCACCCATAAGTTTTCTTAGCCTAGGTGTCCTGATCAAATACTGATAGCTCTACTTTTGCCCTTTATATTGCTGTATTTTAAGAATATGCCAGCTTTCAGTTTCATATAATTCAGGAATGAGGAATACTGGCAGAGCAGGAGATGGAGAGCCCAGGTTCTGGAGAGTAGAGGTTCTGCAGAGCAAGACTGAATTTAACAAGTAGATCTAGGTATAGGTAATTTCGCATCTCTTTCTTCCCTGTTCTCACACAACACTGAGAGTCTCAAGCTTTCATCTGCAGAAATTCCTCTATAAGAAGAAAAAGAAACATCTAGTGTAAGCTCCTTAAGACCTAATCTTGTCTCTGTGTGTGTATGTGCACGCACAATGCTTTCATCTCAAGGTTATTTCCTAATTTATTTCTTTAATAGTCTCACACCAATGTTCCCTATTTGCTGGCTTTGCCTTTTCATGGTTCTCCTCAAGCGGGGGAGGGATTTAAATCCTTCTTTTCTCTCTGACTAGACCAAGTCCAGGGCACTGTCACTCTCCGAAATATCAGCACTGTGTCCTCAGGTCTTTACCAATGTGTGGCTTCAAATGCCATTGGAACCAGCACTTGCCTTCTGGACCTGCAAGTCATTGCACGTAAGTATTTTGCCAGGGGAGGCTTGGCCACCTGCTTCTGTCTTGTGACAGTAAGGTGTGTAACCATGTTTGCTGTGAGCCACCATGTGCCTCTCTATCAGAAGATAATAGTGCCCTGGAATGGGAACATTGCCTTTCTCCCCGCCCAAGCCACGGCAGCTTCATATGCTTATAGATGGCCACAGCCCATCCCTGATTTCTTCTCCATGCTCTGTTCAATCATCTCCACAGCTCACCCACGGAGTATCGGCCTGATTGCAGGAGCGGTGGCCACAGGCGCCGTTGTGCTCGTTGTTTGCATTGTGTTGGTGGCTGTAGCACTGTTCTACTGGAAAAATAAACACAAAGAAGAAGAAGAGGAGGAAATTCCCAATGAGATAAGGTAAGGGTCAGCAAAAGCTCATGGTGGGTGACCTCCGAGCAAAAGCTGCGGCTGACGGGAGTGGAATTGGAAACCTCACTTTTGTTAATCCGGGGTGTGTTCCCCGGGCTCAGGGGAAGATGTCCATATATGTCCAGCAAATAGAGGGAGAAAATGAATAATAGTAACAACAGATTTTGTTTTCAGTATTGCCTTTAATGAGAGCTTTGGCTTCATAGAATCACAGAATAGTTTGGGTTGGAAAGGACTTTAAAGATCATCTAATTCCAACCCCTCTGCCAGCAAGAGGGATGGGACTTCATTGTTGTTATCTCTGCAGGAGAGTGATGTGGTAGAATTCTGACCCATAATGCCACACAGTGATAGCTGAAAAGCTCTGAAGATACAGCTGTGATATTCTCTGGTGTTGCAGTCACGGGGTTTCCCTCTGGCAGCTTTCTGCAGGTCCCTTAAGGATCAGCTGCACTGATTGTACAGTCATACTGACCGCCTGTGAAGTACATGACTGTGACTTTCTGTGTAGACACATGAGCATGGGTCATTTGCCTCAGTGATAGGCACACCTAGCACACAGGTGGGTCCTGCAAAGATGGATGAGCAAACAGGCCAAGGAGCAATGCTGATCCACATTGGTGCTGTCCTTCTCCTTGAATCGATGGTGTTGACCCCAGCATGGTGGTTGGGGGTGGGGGTGTTGGACAAGTGGGCCAGCGTCCTCCATATGACCTCACACCTTCTCCTTCCCAGGGAGGATGACCTGCCACCCAAATGCTCTTCTGCCGCAAAGACATTCCACGCTGATGCGTCCTCATCAGAGAACGACACCCTCACCTCCTCCAACACCTACAACAGCCGCTACTGGAACGACCCCAAAGCCAACCATGCCACAGACTCCTTCACGCGCTTCAGCAACAGCAACGATGCTCACCAGCCCCCCTTCTCCCGCTCAGGGAGCACGAGTGCCCGCCCCGTCTATGCCAACGGCGGCCACCCATCCCCGGCTCCCCCTAAGACACTGGTGGTGACAGCCAGCACGGCGCCGTCGCCTCAGGAGGTGATCCGGAGCAATGGTTCGGTCAGCAGGAAGCCACGGCTGCCGCACACCCGTTCCTACGCAGTCAGCCAGGCCACGCTGGAGCGGATCGGGGCTGTCCCCGTCATGGTGCCCGCCCAGAGCCGGGCTGGCTCCTTGGTGTAGGACCATGTTGGCGGCTGAGAGCTGAGCAAGGGGCCTCTCATCCCTGGTGGGGTGAAGAGACCCACCCTACTCCTTCCCGAAAGGCAGCGAGGCGGCGGGGTGTCACACACTTACCTCTCCACCTGCCCTCCCCTCTCGAGGCTGCTGCCAGCTGGTGGGACAGCCCTGTCCGAGCCGCTTTCCCCCCAGCTGCTGGAGCTCCTCACGCCGATGGACGCCACAGATGTGCCAAGGCCAGAGGAGCAGGGAGGACGGGACATGCTCCTGGGCTGCTGGGCCCCAGCTGGGACATGCACTCGGGCCTGACCCTGGAGGGAAATTTTGCTTTTATTTCCTGTTGGTTTTCTTGGGGACTGATTCCATCCATTTGGGTCTTTCAGGGAGGTTCGGGAGATATATATATATTATTTTTTTCCGTTGTTGTTGCTGTTTTGTTTCCAAGAGGGCGACGGCCTGTGTTGGGGCAGGGAAGGCTGAGCAGCCCCGGCTTCCCATGGCCTTGACTCCACTGTTAGATTGGGGAGTACTGTGCACTGGAGCTGGGTGTGAGGATGCATAGGACAGGCTGGAGGGGTGAGATGAAGGCACAGCCACCAGCCCAGCCAAGGGGATGGTTGGGTGAGGGTGCAGACCGGGGAGCATTAGTCTTTAATTTTTGCAGTTCTTCCTCCCACCTCAGCACACACAGACACACAGGCACACACACACAGACACATGCAGGTCCTCAGACTGGGTGTTTCTCCTGCACTAGGTTGGAGTGCCACCAGAGCCCTATTTATAGCTGTGGAGGATGCAGCCGTCTGAGCATCTTTCTCTGAGACACTTGGTGCAGGGCGAGGCTGCATCGCTGCTCCTGCTGCTGCTACTTCTGCTGCTGCTCTAGGGCTTGCAACTCTTTTTTTTCTTTTCTTGGGGTGTTGCTGGGGTTATTCAGGAGGCAGAGAGGAGCTGGATGGTGTGGTAGAGCACACGCAGGTTCATGAGGCATCTGTTGCCCCCAGGCTGCTGTGGTTTAGGGCAAGTGACTTCAAACCCCACAACTTCGATGTTTGCATGGTGGGTTTTATTCATCAGGCTATGCAGGGCTGGGCAGCATGGCAGGGCACACCTTGTGCTTGGAGCCTTCACAGAGAGGCATCAGAGTTTTAATTCCTGCTCTCCCATGTGCACAGACATGTCGGCAGGATTTGTTTCCTGCTTTAGAAAGCAGAGGCTTAATGGAAGCCCACACACTCTCTCTCTGCCTCCCCCACTTCCCTTCATGTCCTGGGACTGGGTACTGGTGGTATCTGCCAGTGGCCCTGCCATCTCCTTGCAGCCTGGCAAGTGGTTGTGGCTGGCACCTCTACTTTTTTCTATTGCAACTAAATAGCCTTAATCAAAGCCAAGAGTTGAAACCTCTGAAGGAACCTGATGCCATTTGGAGGGCTGGACTGAGGGCTGGGATTTCCACTCCTAGAGAGCACCGGTTCAAAGAGGCCACGCCTGGATAGGTGTCTTGGCCCTCCTGCATAACACCAACCCTTGCACAGGCAAAGGCAGTGATCACCTCAAAAAGCACCAGAGCCCTCCCAGGTCTGCTCTTGGAAAAGCAATGTGGGGAGTCACAGGTGACTTCCCATAGTTCTCACATTGGAAAAAGGGTCTGTTTAAGCCAACAGACTTGGCCTCATCCCCACTTCCCTTGTTCCGGCACGGCTTTACTTTCCCTAGCAGTGCACAAACCTTGGGCAGGGTCTTCTACCTGAGCAGTACAAATGCAAGCACAGACTCTGTGGAAGAGGAGGGAGAGATGAGGGCTGGGTTCCCACATGGACACACCGGCTTTTTGGGAGACTGGGGGTTCCCAAGCAGCACTAGGTTTGAAGCTTGGCTGAGATTTTGTGCCTTCTTTTCTTAAAATAAAAAAAAAAAAAAAAGAAAAAGGAAAGAAAAAGGAGATTAAAAATCCAGCTTCCCTTCTTTCCCCCTCTACACAACTGCATCCAGAATGAGTGCAAACCCCCCTGGTGGTGCAGGCAGGAGGTTGTTCTGTGTATGCTCGCATTTCACTGGAGCAGTCTTCCTTCCTGCCTGTCTGCTCACTTTGCTGCCGGGTGGTAGGATTGATGGGGGAAGAAGAGTGGCTTTAGAAACCCTAATGTGGGAAGAAAATTTAAAAAACAATCAAAGAAAAGCCCAGACACATTCTCTCTGCTTTCGTTACAATCCCTGTGTGACATTTACAGGAACACTGCCCTCAGCAGGTGCCCTTCTCTACTGGGAAAGCTCTTCTGGTTCCTACCCTCCATAAGACTGTTTGCTCCTCTTTCTTTGTTCTTTCTAATTGTATAAAATTCAATAAAATTTTATTCATATAAAAAAAAGGACTTCTGCCTGACTGCTGCTGCTTTTTTCTTCCTCCTACCTAATTCTGCAACTACAATGACTTTGGCCATTAATACTTACCCTTGATGTGACTGGCAGTGAGCAGTGACCACGCAACCAAGAGCTGAATGTTATTAGGCCAGCCTGTTTGGTAGTGAGCTCTGGTACTAGAGCCTTGTTTTGCTCATTCATAACAGTCTGACACGTTGCCCTTGAATGTACAATTTCCCAGGCTTGCAAGGTCACTACTTCTCTAGACAAAGATGAGTTTTATTTTCTGTCTTTTGGCAGGGGAGATCCTATGCTGCTTTGAGTGATGTGGGAAAATGTTTTTTATAAATGCCTAATTTTGCTCATGCATTGGTTTTCCAATCAAAAACACGGCGTGTTTATCCCAGATTCAAAATCTAAGGCAGTCACTGACTCTTGGGCATTTGAATAAGTTTGATAGGGGAAACTGTCAGGAATTTAACAGAAGTGCTGATCCCCATAGACAGAGCCTGTAAAGTTTCAGTGTCTGAGCATTCACACTCTCAGGGCATAAGGGGACTGGAAAGCATACACTTCTTAGTCTGTATCAACAGCTGCTACCAGAAGGTTATTATTAGTTAGGGCAACCTGATATTTTGCCAAGGATTTTGCATTTTTCTCTCCATGTTTCATTTTCCCTGCTTCTTCTCTAAAATCCCCCAGATATTCTGAGAGTGATTATTAAAACCAGAAATCTAGAGATCCAACAGCAGTGGTAATTCAGCCCTGCTGCACATGCATCATGTTCTCATTCCTGGGTATTTTTCAAAACCTACTTCCAAATACGCTTGTAAATGTGTTTTCAGCTATAGACCTTACTGTAAATAAGACAGCTGCATTGTCATTTTCAGAAAGTTGTCATAGGAATCTTAATGTTTCCATTCATCATCTTTTGATTGTGCAATCTCGATGTGACATTAATAGCATCTTTACAGTTTATTCCCATGATAGCCCTGTCATTATTCTGCTATACAAAACATCCCTTGACACTGGTTTGCTGCTTACATCATCTTTCTGCACATCTTGTTGATCCAGAGCAGAATTCCTAGGATGCAGGATAGTTTGCTAGGTTTGTGCAGCACCTGGAATGCTGGAGTTTTAACCTGTAAATTGTACCTGGTGAGGCATTGCTGCAACACAAATATCTAAAAAAATAATACCAGTTAGATAACTTGGTAGTGCTCCAGATTTTTAATTTATCACTAAAAAACAAACAGAGGTTCAACCTATTGCAGCAATAAGGGAAAGTCACGATTGAAATGGTTGAGTTTGCTGACAGCCTTCAGCCCCAGATGTGCCATAGGGATTATCCACCACATGCCGTATTTGTTACTTTAAATGTTGGTACCTATGGCTATGTCACCTTCCTCCAAAGAATATCAGAGGGGAACTTGCTCTAAAACAAGGGTTAACTGTACATTTGAGTGCTGAGACAGAAATAACCATGAGAGGATGCTTCACACTTCAGAAGTGGACGTCTTTTTGGTGTAGATGAGAGCTCAGTTAAAAATATTTGGGAAAACTGGTCTGTAGACTGCCAGAAGTTTTTTTTAACTTATGCAGCTTTTGGACTCGTATCTGCTGATTCATCTGAACTAAAAAAAAATTAAAATTACTCAGATGCATGCACTTCAACACACTCTTACCGGAACACAGACGAGTTTCTAGCGGAAACCAGTCTAACAGATGGCATCCTGTCCAAAACTGGCTGGTTTCCCCATGAGGATGGGGGATGCTTAGGAGATCAGTCTTCCTTACACCATGGTTTAGGCCGTCATGAAGAGGACATCAAATCAGGGTTGCCTCAGATGACACCCAGGAGGTAACTGGGTGATCAATTGTTCTGGGCAGAGGAAATCAAACAAATACTTTTTATATTGGAAAAATGTTCATGATAATCATGGTTTCATCGAGTACATTGGTAAGCTTTTGCAGGTTACTGGATTTTTCTTGAAAGCAACACTTTGCATCCCAGCCTCATTTCCTTCAGGCATGCAAGTGCCTTTCTGTGTCTGCACTCTAACCCAGATGTTCCCAGCCATGGCACCACTAGCCTGTGAGCAGGTGGATGAGTCTGTGCATGTGTCTGCCAGCACCAGGTGAACCCAAGATGGTTCAGCAGGTTATCTTACGATGGTCTTGAACATTTCTAACACAGGGAAAACTGAGGAAGTACATGCCTTTCACAAGTTCACTTCTGAGCAAACCCAACTGGTGCTCACATTAACTCATGGCCTCTGTTAAACAGGAGCAGAGCTGTTGTCAGGTATCTTGATGACTGAGCTGCCCTTCTTTCTGTGCTTTTTCCAAGTGCTGCTGGCCATCCTGCCTGCAGCTTGTTTTCCTGATGCCAGCAAAGCAGTGTTCCCCCACTGTGCCCTTGTTACAGGTCTGCTTTTGCCATGAGAAAGGCAGAATGTGCTGGTGAGGATCAGGAATACGGATGTTGAGAAAGGGAATGCAATGTCACTGAGCTCACTGAGCTATGCCTTTTCTTGGCTGGGAAGTAGGTGGACATCAGGGACAAAGCAAGCCTTGAAAGCAGGGAGAGTGAAAGGCTGTGGCTCTTTTTGTCACGCTGCTTTCTTCCATGTCTGCCTCTGTGCACTGCATGTGTCTGGAGGATGTTACCGAGAATTACCAGGTCTGTGACCTCCTAAGCAAGGGAGGGCACATGCAAGGCATTTCCTGAGCCTTGAGCTCTAGCTTGGCTCTAGCTCTTGTTGGCTGGCGGACAGCACAGAAAAAGATTTTTTTAGGTCACCTACACAGCCATGGAGGGGCAGTGGGACATAATATGTGGCAAGAGCTTTGGGCATGTGAATGCTGTTTTTTAGGGAGGAGAAACTTGGTAGTCTTGGGACTTTCCAACTCTAGGGCTCTGGCATATTTTCTTTGATGTGTTTCCATGGACAACGATAGCTAAAAAAGCACTTTTCCTTTCCCTGTGGTAGAGAGCACTGCTGATTTGCAGGAATGGGGCAGTGTGCATGGCTAAGGATCAGACTCCTCTCTAAGCCTTCTAATGCCATTTTCTGCTTGTTGTTTGTCCCTGATTTCCTCCTTCCTCCCACTTCCTCTGTAACATGTTTGAATGAGAAAGTGGGTTGGCAGGAAATTTAATCTGTCCATGTAAAACCAAGCAAAAAACCCCCAACCCCACAAAACAAATAGCAGTAAAGAAGAGGGATTAAAACGCAGCTTGTATGGCTGGCTGGCAAGTGATTCTTTAGCAGTGGATGTAGCCTGGGTCAGGTCCTGGATTTGGACTTATTAAATCATACTTGGGAAGGGATGATGACTTACTTCCAGTCGATAAGCTTTAATGGGAAAACTGATGTGGTGCATGTTCGAAAAGAAACATTGGCTAAGGGACCTGATACAGTAAAGCCCAGAGGCTCTGCAGTTTCTTGCTTGTATTTAAGCCACTGTGTTTGGTACAGCCTTCCTGGATACTATCAATATCTGCAGAATTTCTCTCAGGTAGCTATTTTTCTTGAATGATCACAAGACCCTTTGGCAAGCAATCACCAGGTTGTTGTCCACGTGGACATTTCAGACAGGGAAAAGGTGTATGATATGGGTTGTAGCAGCACTCTTTAAGTTGTGGCAGTTTCTAAGGTTGCACAGTAGCCTAGGGACTCTTTTTTAGTGCTTGGCATCACTGGTACAGCCTTTCCATTTGGGACCCTCTCCCCTCTTCTTAGACTGAGGCTTGTGGCAAAGGCACATATGCCCCTGCGCTCCACATGAAGGACCAAAGGCAGCAGGGGCTAGAATTAGTGCCATAGAAAAGCCAGTGTGACTTTAGACTCTCAAAATTATGATTATTAGGGATAGAAACTATTACAGAAATGAGCCATGGACAGAAAGTGCCTCTTTCTTTTGGCTGTGGTTTGCTGCTGGGACTAACGTGTACAAAATCAGAGACGAACTTTTGGTGACACAAACAACAGAAAGAGGCGATCAAGCACATAGATCTCCCACCAGCTCTCTCCTGGGTGCCCTTGCTCAGTGGCTGCAGTCCGTTCCTGCTGTCTGTGAACACGATCTCCATAGTTTTGTTTGTTCATCATCCTTGTGTGTGAATGCGTCCTCCACATGCTCATCCATGCTCAGGGACACCGAAGGAGGCTGAAAAGCACGACAGTAAAGGGTGTGAACGCCCCTTGCTTTTGCTCAGCCCGGTCATCCGGAGCACACATCCCGTTTGTTTTCCGGGATAACCTGTTGCGTACCTCCCACATCGCGGAGGCTTTCGCCGCTCCCCCCGTCATTCCGCCAGTCGCACACTGGCCAGGGAAAGTTGGTTACTTCTGGGAAAGCAGGCGGGGAGCTTTGGGGCCACTGTCCGCAGAGCGGCTGCACATTGTCATTTCCTCGCTGCCGCCAGATTTGGGTCACAAAGATCGCCTTTTTTGGTGGCTCTACGGTGACATCCTCTGGAGGGATGAAGAACTACGGCGGCTCCCGTTCACCTGCTCAGTTTGGCTGCACGTGGCTGCACCTCCTTACGAGCTCCTACGTTGGCTTTTCCCCCTTGTGATCCTGCAAAGAATACAGCTCTCTGCCCCTTGAGTATGAACACCTCTTCCTTTTTTCTCCCACGATTGTCACTCAGGATCTGCTCTCAGTACTGTGGTATCTGCTATGCTGTGGTGAAGAGGCTGGAGTGTTTTGTGTCCCAGGAGCAAATGGTCTACACCACAGCCTGCCTTTGGCTTCCCAGTTCCCGCTCTTGTTATGATGGTCTGTGGTTCAAAGGCATGGGGAATGGGCTGGTACATGGGCAATGCCAGGGAAAAGATGGGACACAAATAGTGTAAAAGGCTGCTGCCCCCATATTTAACTGTATCCACCAGTGCAACTGGCTTCTTATGGGCTCACAACTGACCTAAATTTGTCCTGCTGCCCTGATGAGGCTGAGAGGAGCTGCCTGGCTGAGTTTTCTAGCTCCTCCACACTGGGGCAATGCTACAGAGCTTAGGAGAGGACCCAGTGGAAGAACCACTGCAAATTCTTATGTGCCTGCTAGCCAGCTGTGGGGATTCAAGGATTTACCGACCTTGTGGAACCAGCAACCATATCCATGCTCATTAATGGGCCCAGATTAGATGCAATATCAAGGACATACAGAGTTCGGGGTCAGAAATGCGAGCAAAGTACTTGCTCATGCAAGTCTGGTGAGGCTTTGGTTCAGAAGGCAAGGTGATTACATGCAAACCTCCCAAGTCTGATTTTCTTTTCAGCTACACGTTGATGGAAAGAAGCAAATATGACCCTAATAGATTTTGGATGTGACCAAGACTCCAAAGCTTTTTGCTTTACAAAGAGTCACCTCCAGCCTCAGGCAGTGGACTCCTGGGATATTAGAAATCAGAACTTGGTTCCAGATCTGTGTTTACTAAAGATAGTGTATGAAATGGTCCAAACCACAGTTGAAAATTCATCTACTCAATAAATACTGTTTTCCTTGAAACACAGCTCATAATCAGGATTTCCATGTCATGCCCTCATTTCTATTCTTGTCAGTCAAATCAAGAACATTCAGCCCATGGGGCTCTTCTGGTAGCCTTTCAGCTGAGTTTTAAAATAACCATTGTGCCCCCACCTGTCCCCAGCACACGCCAGACCCACAGGCTGTCTAACCTTTCCTTCAAGTGACATGGAGTTCCTTGTCCACTGGCTGGGAGGGAGCTGCAGCTCCTGACAGCTCTGTCATATTTCTAAGCACGGAGTTCAAGGTCTGCATTAAAATTGATCAAATCAGCCTCTGCCAGTTTTAAATTGGGGGTTTTTTGGCCACAAAGGATTCTTGGACTGCAGATTTGTGGATTTTTTTCTTTTCCAAAGGTTTTTTGAAGTTATCAGTGACTGTCTGTCTTGTAGATGTAATGGCCATGCATCTTTGCATCGTATTTCACTTCTCAAACTGAAGTCTCCGCATTAGACTTGTGTTATTCAGAGCAAATCCTTTGCTTGCTAGAGTGAAGCACAGAGGAAAGGGAATAGCCCTCACACAAATGCAACTGCTACACAAGGTATTAGTGGGAGAGAACAGTTGCTAAGTTGTTTAAAACATGGTCGCTATGGTTCTTCCCAACATATTAATTTCTTTCATGTCCTTTTCATTGTTCATTTAAAGCTTCTGGTGGTGTTTCTGCTGCTAAGCCATACTTAATAAGCAGGCAGGGTATTCCTTTTCATACTAACAGGTTACCTTTAACACTCACTACTGTCAATGCTACTGAAGTCAATGCTATTCCATTGGGAATTGCTCCACTCCTACGTTTCCTCCTGTCTTTATCAACAAGAAGATCAGGGACAAAATGAAATTGTGGTGTGACTTAAAAAAGTAAAGAGAAACCTATGTTACCTCGTCTCCACCTGCGAGTGGCACACAATGAAATGGAGCTGTTAAACTGATTGAGTTAACTCGGGGCAAAGCCCTACGTGTGCGTGAGCGTGCCTTTGGGGCTGAGAGCAGGGCAGGTCACTTTAGGGGAGATGAATGAAGGCAGCATTAAGTTAACTTACAGCAAGGGTATTCACCCACAGTAGCACCCCAGTGTATGGAATACTGGTTTGCAGGCCAGATGGTATTGAAGCCATAAAACACTTTCATATAGTTAAGCCAAGTTATATTCACCAGCCAGTCAGATCTCAGCCACTAGGGAGTTAAATTCAAACTCCTTTTTGAGCTTAAATATAACTGTTCTTTAAATAATTCTTTACTTTGTAGGTATGTGATTTATATCCTTTAAGGGAAGGAAATTACTCAAGAGGATAGAAAAAACAGTACATTAAATGAAGACAAATACATCGGGTGCTCGTGATCCAGCAAACGTGCTGCTGGGGTTCTAGTCAGATCTGGGCTTCACTCTCAGCTTGTCTTTGAGTTGCTGCATTACCTGAGGTAAGTAGGAATGCAGACACCCATCCTGGGGGGCCACAGCTGGGTGCCTGGAGTGCATGTCAGAGACGGACCTGGTGGTTAATCTGAACGTAGGAGCCTGAGAGTGAAAATATTAGCTCTAGTCTCACTGAGACTTTTGTTCCCCACCTGGAAAATGGATATAATCATAAAGAGCGGGCTTGAGAATGACTTATAAAAACCCCCCATATAATCTACACACACATGCACATGTACATGTGCACACACAACACCCCCAGGGTCTGACCTAAGAGGTCCAACTATATTTAATCCCCTGCTGAAAGATGGTTAGCTTGCTCTTAAAGATCTCTGCTCAGAGAGTCCACAGTCTTACTAGGCACAAGTATAAAAGGGAATGCTTCCAACATTGGTTTTGACTGACTGCCTCACAAGAGTTTTATATTTGAATGATAATCTACATATTTCTTCATATTGCCAGCTCTGAGTGTTAACTTTGCCAGATGCTGCAGAGAGGGTATGCTAGGAATACACAGAACTCTGTACTTCTCATTAACTTGTGCTCAGAGACTAGGATTTTCCTTAATCCTAACCTACATTTTCAAGGAACTGCCTGGCTCATTCACCTCCTCTGTTGGCATTGCAGCTCTTCAAAGCAGGTGACCAGCCACATTCAAATTTGCTCTTAGGAGATGCAAGAAGGGATTTAATTCAGTTGATTCAGTTGCAAATCTGGTGGCTTCATCCAGTGGACAGGAAAGCCATGGGGGGCTGGATTTATTTAGCACCAAGTCCCAGGGGTGTTCCCTAAACACAGGAGAGCTGTGTATTATCTCCACAGGCAGGGCTGTGGTTAGAGAACACCTGGCCAGCGGTCTTATCGCTCCCAGCTAACCCCAGAGCCCTCCTCAAGCCTGAATAGAAAGACAAACCTGCTTTGCTAATTGAAGAAAAAGAGGGAGTTTTGGGTTTCATGTTTCTGGTGATACCTGTAGAAAATAGACAGCCTTGGTTGCCAGGCTGCATGACCTTGAAAGAGTGACCGTCCAGTGGTTTTGGGTGGTAAAAACCACGCAGCAGGTGGGTTTTAAGACTTGCCCTGCTGACAGAAGAAGCACTGCTGCTCTTTGGAGTGGCACAAAACACAGTCTTCTCTGTAAACTGGTGCAGGACTTTATCAGTGCTGCACTGGTGGTTCAGCTTTCTTTCAGGATACCAGGTAGAAGCATCAGCTCTGTTGCCTGGGCTGCTCCTGATGGTGGCTGTGGCACTAAGAGCTTCCCAGCCTGTTGGTTACTTGCAGTCATGGAGCGTGCTCAGGGCGAGATGGTGAAAACAGTTGCTGAGAGCCTTCACAGTGAATACAGTTCCTTTGCACAGTGACAGCCACAGCACAGACAGGGGCAGCTGCGTCTTTCTCAGTGCTGTCCCTCCTCATACACTGCATTCCCAAGACAGCTGTCTTTTCAAGCCAAGTCCCAAAGGCACAGTGTCCTACTCCTTCAGCCTCCTGCTCCCAGACCTAGGCCTCTCTGGTTTTCTCCATCTCTTCCCCTCTTCCATCCCTTTATCCTCTCTTGGTGTTTACCTCAGAGAGGACTTTTGTTCCCCACCTCAGTTTTGCCTCTCCTACTGCTGACAAGTGAGTCCCTCTCTGTGGAGTCTGTTCCTTCTCTTCCAATCCTTCCTTCTTTTCCGTATCCCCTTTAGGGACACGGAACATCTTTAGTCCTGTTCTCTCTAGTCCATGTGGCTGAAGCCTCTCGTTCAGTTTCCTTTTCCTCACTCTGGCATTCAACTCTGTGGGCTTTACCTCACCTATCTTTCCTCTGTTCACCCATCTTCTGTCTCCTACTGATTACCTCCATCTTTCCCAGTTTTCCCAGTTGTGTGGTGAGGTCCAGTTAGCTGCAGTGCAAGTCTCTGAAGGAACTCAGGTGATGGCTGGCAAGTTGTAAAGATCGTGAGTTCAGTGATTTCACCAGCACCCAATGACTTTGTTTAACCATCTCTTCAGAGGGCAACTTAGTCTTGTCCACGCGTCTGTAACTCAGTGGTGATGGCAGCACAGCTCACAGTGAAAGTGGTGCCTGTGTAATAGGCTTATCTCTTGGGCTTTGCCCTGCCTCCAAGGTGCAGAGCTTCTGTGTGAATCACAGCATCACAGAACGATTTGGGTTGAAAGGGACCTTAAAGATCAACTCGTTCCAACTCCCTTGCCTATGGCAGGGACACCCACTAAACCAGGTTGCTCAAAGCCCTATCCAGCCTGGCCTTGAACACTTCCAAGGGCAGCCACAACTTCTCTGGGCAATCAGTTTTAATGTCTCACCACCCTCACAGTGAAGAATTTCTTCCTAATATATAATCTACTATATATTCTATAGAATCTATATAATTCTACCCTCTTTCAGTTTAAAGCCATTCCCCCTTGCCCTATCATGCCATTGTAAGAAGACGCTCTCTATCATACTTGTAGACCCCCTTTAGGTACTGGAAGGTTGCTATAAGATCTTGCTGGAGCTTTCTCTTCTCCAGGCTGAACAACCCCAATTCTTTCAGCCTGCCTTCATAGGAGAGGTGTTCTAGCCCTCTGATCCTCTCTGTGGCCTTTCCCTGGAGTTGCTCCAACAGGTCCACATCCTTCTTATGTTGGGGGGCCCCTGAGTTGGGCACAGTACTCCAGGTGGGGGCCTTGCAACAACAGAGGGGCAGAATCACATCCCTTGACCAAATCTTGGTAACAGCCCCTGAAGTCCCAAATGATGAGATTTCAGATTCAAATTTCCCCACCCCTCCTCTAGAGAGATGTACATGAGATATAAATAGCCTTAATGTCACCTGTGGTTCACCAAGGGCAGTAAAGAAAAGGAGTAACGAAAACAGCCAGCCCTGTTCCTGACCTCCCTTAAGGCTCAGCAGGGAGGCCAGATAGGATGTGGAGACCAGTTGGCCTCGTGAGCTGGTACAGATTGCTGTTGCTAGACAAAGAGTGAGCTGAGTGGGCAGGAGCCAGCGTTTGGAAGAAGCTATCCATGATACTATATGGACAGGCTGTACTATGTGGTTACCTTGTGGACAGAGAGCTTTGGTCTCCGGGGCTGCCAAGGCAGCAGCTTCAACTATCAACCCACATCCTTTTTGGCAGGTATCAAAACCAGACTTTGATGTTCAGCTGCCAGATGGAGTTTGGGCGTGGGGGGGGGTGTGGGGGGGAGAATATATAAAATCTTTGGACAGAAAATAAATCTCAGTGTCAGAAAATAAATGGAGGGCACCAAGTTGTCACTTTTAATAGACCGTGAAAACGACGATTTCTCTCGGGGGTCCCCTCTGCAGCCCCGCCGTTCCCCTGGTCTGGCCGCTGTGACCGCGGAGCTGA